>VXAX01000281.1:0-81958 GCA_013399835.1 Leptocoma aspasia
CAACCTGACCCATTCTGTGAAAGGAGAGGCTGGAGAAGTGCCATGGTGCTGCTGGACACGCTTGTCCTGCTGCTAGAGCCCTAGTGAACTTCAAAGGGACAGGGCAGTGTTTCTTTTCTCTTGTTTTTCCTTCTTTTTCCGTAATAGTTGGTCTTTAAACAGTTGGTATAATTCTGAAGAAATTCGAGTCAGCCAAGAGTTACAGAGTGACAGAATGGGTCAGGCTGGAAGGGACCACAGTGGGTCACCTGTTCCACCCTCCCTGCCCAAGCAGGGTCATCCCAGAGCACACGGCACAGGATTGTGTCCAGACTGCTCTTGAATATCTCTGGCAGGGGAGACTCCACACCCTCACTAGACAATCTGTTCCAGTGTGTGGTCTCTGCACCGTAAAGAAGTTCTTTTTCACGGTCAGGTGAAACTTCCTGGGCATCAGTTTCTGCTCATTACCTCTTATCCTATTGCTGGGCACCACCAAGAAGAGTCTGGCTCTCTCCCTAAGTTCATCCCAGTATTTAGATTTTGAAACAGTACTAGTGGTGGCATTCATAAAGATGTGTCTGTCTGTTCTGGGGGAATTTAGTAGAGCATCTCTCTGCAGATAGAGAAGCTGCTCTTTCATGCTGGTGGTACCGTAACTGTGGTGTGGGAATTACACAAACATACGATCGCACCGCTTCTCTAACAAGAAGTAGAATATTAACCTTAAAATATATGTATTGTTCAATGTGATACATGTCTGTGCCCCTAGAGCACAGAAATTATATCCTGAAAAATCCTAGAGGAATCCTAGTTCTGAAAATTATACCCTGAAAAATCCTCTAGGATTGTTCAGGGTATAATTTTCAGGACTTAATGACAGTAAGATCAGGTTTGAATTCCTCCTCTGCTGCATAATGCATGTTCAGCATAATAGATGTTTATATCCAAGTTTATACCATTAAGTCTGATACTTGTAGAGAAACTGATCTGAAGTAAAGCTACAAAACGACAGGAGACGTGGGATGTTGATGTAAAGTAGGGGATCAGAGAAAAGATTCTCATCAAAGGAAACTGAGAAGAGTCTCCTGTGTTTCTCAGGCTTCGGTACCTAGGATTATTAGCTGTTTTTCTGAGAGCTTTGGTTTAAAATTTTAGCCCTGTGTTTTAGCAGACATTGTGATTTTATGTACCTACATGCATATCTATTTCAGTTTGTTAAATGGAAACTAATTGTTTACTGTTTGGAACTTGATTTTAAAGCTAAGACGTCCTTAAATCCACAGGTTTTCAGAAACTATAATGCAGCGCTGAATCAAAACAGGTTCAATAGGTAAAGCAAGGAATCTGTTTTGGGTTTCAGGAAATTAAGTACGGGGCATTACTCTGTTTTTGTGGAATGTTTTGTGTACTTGTAAATACTTGAAAGTATTAAGACTGAAACTTTGATCTTGCAAGGTTGGAATTCATACCAAGGCATGGTTTATCGCTGGGATATTTCTGCTAATGACTATACCAATATCTCTCTGGGGGATACTACAACACTTAGTCCATTATACACAACCTGAATTACAGAAACCAATAATAAGGTAATATTTCATGTTTTACCTATGCTACAAATATTTGGTTTAATTCAGATTAAAAATGCTTTTAGTAATATAAAATGTTCTTTTGTTGTTGTAACAGGATTCTGTGGATGGTGCCGATTTACAGTTTAGACAGTGTAAGTGTTCTCTTACTGTTACCAGCTCAATCAAATTCTGTTTGTTGTGGGAGTGAGGGAAAACAGTGTCATGGCAGAAACTGTGTTGCATGGAAAGGGGTAGTCCTAGAAACTTCTGAGCATTCCTGTGCATGGACTATGTCAAAAGCATAGTTCTAGTCATACCATATTCTTCTGGAGATTAGGCTTTGCTTTTGATAACATTTCTTAACCCTGTCCTTGAGTATCCTTTGTGACAGATGTGGGAGGGGTGTGACAGGAGCCTGCTTTTGGCCCTTCCATCTTAATAGCAGAAGTGGAAACTGGACTGATCCAAGAACTGCCTCAAAATTCAGTGCCATACTTCATTACCCAAGTTAGGCTTACTCCTAGAATTCTTTTCCAAGTTATGCTTAGTGTTAAAATGATTCCTTTTTGGTTCAGGGGACAAATATAGGATAATAAATAAGGACAAATAGGATAATATCCTTTGCACAGTACAACAGCATTGTAATAGTCAGAAACTGAGAGTCTGACAGTTGATCCATAACCACAGTTTCACTAAAAATAAAAAATCCGCTTTTGGTCTGAAACTCAGAGAGTTGGCTACTACAGGTGGGAGTTCTGTGTGTGTTATTTTGTAGGTGTAGCGTTGCTCTCCCCTTAGCCCAGTGCTCTCAGCCCTGTTTGATCAGTGCCTGCTGGCTCAAGAGCTTGCTGAACCAGTGCTGTCGTTGGAATCCCTTTTGTCTTTCTGGCACGTAACCTTCTGTGTACCTCTCTTCTTGCAGTGGATAGCTTTGAAATACCCCAAGATTGCAATATATGTGGATACATGTCGAGAATGCTATGAAGCTTATGTCATCTATAACTTTATGGTTTTTCTTTCAAATTACTTAACCAACCGGTACCCAAACCTGGTGTTAATAATAGAAGCGAAAGATCAGCAGAGACATCTGCCCCCTCTCTGTTGCTGTCCATCGTGGGCTATGGGAGAGTGAGTATATGATGACATCTTCAAGCTTTGGGCTGTGTAGGCAGATCCAATTTGGTTTTCATGTTTAGCAGCATAACGTGTGCTGCTTGAAGGAGTCACTTTATGGCTTGTATGTGTTTGGTCAGCTGTGAACCTCTGCTGAAAGCAGCTGTGGATGAGTAACAGTCAAGCTATAAAACATCCTGTGAATTGGACTTAGTTACTAACATGCGTTGATTGACTCAGGGGGTGCTGAAGGAGACTTTCCTATTTTTGAAAAATATTAAAAAAAGGTCTCCTGGAATGTGCTTCTTTTGCTATCTGCCAAAAACCTCATGTGGAATTGGGAGTAGAGCAGGTAGCCTGTTGTTTTTACTTCAGGTGAAGGATGAAAGGCCTTATGCATCTAAAAACTGTTTATTTCTGAATGCTTAAACTGATAAAATCTCTCCCTGTCTCTTAGGAGATTTTGATTTTGATAAAGCTGTTTGGGGTGAGGGGAAGGGAAGGTGGGCTTCAGTGGTCACAGCTTCTTTATACAGTTTGCCATAGTGGGCAAAAAGCTTTGGTTCTCTTAAGTGTTTAAAGCAATTATTATGATTTTTAAGTCTCTTACATTTAGACTCAAATCTTAAAATCTTCAAACACAGCAAAAATTGCATTCTCTTTGTTTACCCCAGCCAGAACCTTTTCATGGCTAAAATAAGTGAATCATTGGGTATTTCCTGTAATGTGTCTGTAAAAATCCAGCTGTTTTGTGTATTTTGTGTGTACACACTGTATACTGTAACATCTGAAGTCCTGGATGCAGAAGTTGAAATTACCATAAAATTAAAATTTACCTTAGTAAATCTACTGAGAATAGGAATCATCCATATGTGAATTGTATTTAAGTCCTTGTACAATGGATTTTGTGTTTCTCTTTCAGAGTTTTATTATTTAGATGTAAACTGGGTGTTTTGCAGTACACTGTTGTCAGACCATTTACTACCATTATTGCTTTGTAAGTACACTGATAAATAATTAATATTGGTCTTCAGGTTATGATTTTGAGTTACACTGGAAAGAATTTTCATGCCCTTTGTATTGGATCAAGGCAATTTGAAAGCAGACTCATGTTACATGCTAAATGGGTCCCAAAAATTTGAATAAACCTGTGGTTTCATTATGGCTTCTCTATAGCAAATTACTATTTGCAGAATTGAAAACATAAATACTTAATGCCAGCTTCTGTAATCAGTGGGATAGAATGTGAAGTACTGTTGGGGTGGGAAGAACACTTTTATGATCTCTTAATTTTTAGATTCTTTTTTCCTCCTCCCTTTTTTTAATTGACTTCAACAACTGAGTATTTTTAAAGGCAGGTTTCATGTAACTTCTAAAATTTTTTTAAACTTTGCATGTGACAAGCTTGACTGTGTACCTTCTTATCATAGAGTTTGTGTTTGTAAAGGAACAGTAGGCAGTCATGCATGATGATGTTGAAAGCTTAATTTCATGAGCTTTGCATTGATGGTCATTACTGTTAATTCTGTGGGACTGTGGAAAAAATTGCTACTGACAATGAGTATCCATAGAAATATTTCTATTTTATATATATATATATATAAAATAGAAATATTTCTATTTTATAGAAATATTTCCCCAGTGCCTATATTTGAGTACCAGAAGAGGTTTTGAATTCTAAGGATTGATTGATACAGTGAAGATGTAGCACTTGAGGGAAGTGATGTGTTACTCTGTAGTGACTAATTCTAAAAATTCTTCCAGAATTTGTGAACTAGTGGGAGTGTATGATGAAGGAAACTTCAGCTTCAACAATGCATGGACTTACCTAGTTATACTTAACAACATGTCACAACTAGTGAGTATCAGGAGTACATATTTTTGCTTTTTGAATTCATCAGTATTATGTGAATCTTCTATGTGAACTGTTGGCAGTGATTATGCTAATGTCTGGTAATTCTTACAGGTAGAATATTTTCCATTGTAAATCAAAATTGCTGTCTGTTAAATATTATGCATGAAAAACACTGGAAAAACAGATAATCTGAAACCTTTATTATTTTTACTATGAAACTCCATAAAGCAAGCACCTTTCTACCCCAAATAATTTGATGGGTGAGGTGGTATGGCCCAGGCATTAGAGCTGCAGACCTGCCCCTCTCTGGTAAGAGATGACTCCACTTGTCCCCACAGCTTCCTCCCAGCACTCATACAAAGAATCAATATCTTAAAAATTCTGTGTTAAAAATGGTGATAACATTCACAGGAAAAAATGAAAATGGTGTGTGCAGTGCTGAGAGTCTGGCCTGCCCAACACCTTTTGTTGTTGGGTCAGCTTTCAGATAATGTCAGGGTAAGATGTCAGCCCCTAAAATTGAGAGTTTCATTTTGGAGTCCATGGATTGGTTTTACTTCTCTTGGCAACAGCAGCAGGAGCCAGAACAGCATAACAACTGGGATCATTTAGAAATTCTGTCCTCCTCTTCCTGCCACCCCTGTGTTTGATGGGTGACTGTCACAGAAGGAGCTGTAATGGCTTTCTGCTGTGACAACAGTCCCAGCAGCAGCATGAGCTTCTGTGTCCTGGTTGAAATGATTGGAATTTCAGGAATGAAAAAAAAAAGAAAGTGCTTTAACAAAGAAAGGCAAAGATTCCATAAAACCAAAGTCTCTTTTTTAAAAAACAGTTAGCGTTTTAAGGTTGTGTCATGCTGTGATACATATTTTGACTGTAGAGATGGTGTAACACAACTCCCTCACAAAACAAACATGAATTTGGAAGCTTTCATTCATTTTCTTTTCCTTGTCAGTTTGCCATGTATTGTCTGGTGCTGTTTTACAAAGTACTGCGTGAGGAACTGAACCCTATCCAGCCTGTTGGCAAGTTCCTTTGTGTGAAGATGGTAGTTTTTGTTTCTTTCTGGTAAGTGGATTTTTCCCTTGATACTTCTTGCTCTCAGGGCAGATTGTAAAACAGCTAAAAAGGCTGGATTTGTTACTGAGGTTAGAGGCCTTAAAATATCTACCCATAATCTTAGTGAGCTGCAGTGAGGGGAAGAGAGTACTAATATGTTGGAGAGAGCAGTCTTGTTCACTTAAGATTATTTTTTAGATTTGCTCTTTTGTAGGGTGATTCTCAAGAACATAACTTATTTTAGAATCTTCACTTGCAGTTATTTCAAAACTATTTTTTTTTCTTTTAAAAGTAAAAAAAAAAACTTGTTCAAAATAAGTTATTGTAAGTTAAATAAAAATTGCTGTTTGAGCATTGCTCACACTTAGCTGCTAATGAGAGAGTGTATTTGACTATCAGAGCATTACTCTCTGAGCTACAGCAACATCCTGAAAGAGAAGGAGCTCGTTCTAATGACTAACTGGAACAACAAACTCTCCTTTGGTTGTCTCTTTGTTCTGTTGGTCTTTAGGGTCAGGGATGAATGACATCTCTTGTTAAGTTTGTTTCCTCCTCTTAAAATCTAAGTATATAAACAGAAAAGGTTTTTTTAAGATTCTTCCTATGTATACATGTGACCAGATTTGCTTGCAGACTTTTGACACTACTGTTACAATTCTAATACTAATACTTCTTATAATAAATTCTCTTTATAGGCAGGCTGTGCTCATTGCATTGCTGGTGAAAGTTGGTGTTATTTCTGAGAAACATACCTGGGATTGGCAAAGTGTGGAAGCTGTGGCTACAGGCTTACAGGTGGGAGCAGATGGTTATTTCTGGGCAAGAATGGTTATATGTAAGATGACATAGCTGATCTCTAGGAAATATTATCATACTCACTGTAATTAACACAGGCTTGAATAATAATGATTTATTCTAAGCTGGGCTAAGTTTCAGCCAGTGAGCCCATGTGAGTTTTATGTTCAACACTTCTAGATCCATGTGTTGCGCAGAAGGAATGTACCCCAGTGAAATATGCCTGGATAGCCTTGCATTTCTTCTTGCAGGTATTCATTGTAGAGCTGCTGCTTGTTAAATTATCTGTTTGAGTCGAGTCCTGTATGTATGGCTCTCTGAAAGCTGCCAAGAATATCCTGGTGGAAAAGTAGCTGATGTCAGTATCCCAGGGCAATTGCAGCCTTTCAGTTGAAGAAACCCAGGACTATTTTTCTCCAGTTATAAATGATTAAGTCAGTGTCTCTGTCATTGCAGGATTTTATCATTTGTGTGGAGATGTTTCTGGCTGCTATTGCACATCACTACAGTTTTTCCTACAAACCTTATGTTCAAGAAGCTGAAGAAGGCTCATGCTTTGACTCCTTCCTTGCAATGTGGGATATTTCTGATCTAAGGGCAGATATCTCTGAACAGGTTCGAAATGTGGGTAAGTAACAGACAAGATTTGTACAGTCTTACCAACAGCATCTGTATTTCCACCTTCATGTCACACTACTGCCCACCTTTATAGTAGCCTGAAAACATTCTATTACCACATCAGTGGCAGCTCCATCCCTGGAGGATTTCATGGTTTATCTGGCACCTTTTTCTTTCCAGAATTCGTGACTGATCCAGAGTCTAGTTTTTAATTTTTCTTTTAAAAAGTAAAGGTTAGGTAAGTAGAGGGATGTACTTTGTTTTTCTCTTAAATGGAAAGACATCCTTTATTAAAACTAACAAAACCCGTGTAAAACCAATACAAAACAAAGACTCATCTTCTAATTTAACGTGACTGTTCTAGAGTTGATGTGTTCAAAGACTGGTGTTGGAAGGATTAAAAAATCTTTTCATTTCACATAATTCTAGGGAGGACAGTTTTGGGCCAGCCAAGGAAAATGTTTTTTGCTGAGGATCATGAACAGAATGAGCATACAAGTTTACTGTCTTCATCTACTCAAGACCCAATTTCTGATGCTTCTTCAATGCCATCTTCACCCATGGGTCACTATCAGGGGTTTGGACACACTGTGACCCCTCTCACAACACCGACGACAGTCCCTGCAGTCGATGGGATTTTTAACCCTTCTGCCAGTCAGGATGCTGAGGAATCACCTGAACTAGAGAACAACCTAGCAGAGAAAGCTCTGGATAAAAGTTAAACTTGCCTTTTCTTTGAATGCATCAAGGAGTCATTACATACTTGCCACATGTGTCCTGTTAACATGTACTGTTAAGGATGAAAGTTGAAAAGCGTGGGAAAGCTGCTGCATGGACAGGAAGAGGATATGGTATGGCTGTAACTGACATCTGAATCCAGAACCTATAATAGATGTGAGCATCTGTGAGTACCCCATGGATATGAAACACGCACACTGTAAAGTTTTCTGCATAAATTTAAGCATCATCTCCTTAAACTGCTAAACGCTTCCACATCATATCAAAATTACACTGAATTTCATTAGTGCAAAAGAAACAAAAAAATCCTCTGCTCGTATGAAAATGAAGTGCAAGTACTATTAGCAATGGGAAAGCCTAATTTCAAGAATGTAATTTTAAGGAGAGCAGTAGCAAAAACTGTTTGTGTTAACTTTGCTTGTCTTAATGATGGTTAACTTCCATACCCAATGGGTGAAATGATAGCTTTTGTACAGATGCCACCTTCTTCCCATTCCTACGTCGCTAAATAAACTCCCTTCATGAAGATAGTTACTACCAAGCATTAGTAAATAACTCTACAAAGAAAACATTCCCTGCAGGCCTTGCTATCAAAGTCCATGCCCAGATCATATGGTTGGTGTATCTCTTGTCCTTTAGGCTCATAGCCTGTAAGTCTTCTGTATCCAGAAGAGACAGCCAGGATGGTAGGTTTTGGATTAATACTTTTCCTTGATTATTCTTTTCCCTAGCCTTCTAAAATAAGAATAATGGTTACTTACCTTAAAACACATGGAGGGGGAATGAAGGGTATCAAAAAGGAAGTAGAAAACAAAATTGATTTCTTTATTTTGGGTTGCAGTAAGTTCTTTAACACTTAAGTTTTTTTTAAGCTGTTAAAGCAGGATATCTTGTGTCTGTAGTAATTTGTGTTCTTAAATTTGTGTCTGTGTGTGATTGTATTATGCTTCTAGTATAGCCTGGATTCAAATGTAATAGCTGTTTTTTCCCCCAGAGAAGACCTTTGCTGAGGTAAAACTATGTAGCTAATCTAATACTGGAGTTCCTAGGACTAGATTTCAGCCCAAGAAGCAGTACACTTGTATCAAAATGTTACTTTGCAAAAACTGACAGTGTCAGAGAGGTATTGTTTTTATCCCATTACCAGATTTTTACTATTACTGCATGTTTGCAATCTGACGAAAACAACCAAACCAGTAGAGCACTACTTTTTAAATTACAAGATCTTAACTTCCTTTTTCAGCATTGTTAGCATTTCCAGGATAAATGTTTAACTTCTGGCTGTCAGTAAATTCATCTTAAGTGCTTTTTTTGCAGTACTAGTGTGATGTAAATATTGCGCCTTACTCACTAGGCTGCATATTTTATAGCTGAGTATGTACTTGCTGTATCTGGAGCTAGCAAGAAAGTAAAAATCATGGTTTTCAATTTGCCAACTCATTGCCTTTGTTGTAAATAAGCAATTAAAGATTTTATTTAAACTGTTCACCTTCTATCAATTTGATTTACTACTACAGTAATTTAAGAGTATGAATGACACATGACTACAGCTGTCCTCATGGAAGGAGAGGATCTTAAGTAGAACTACTGCAAGAGTTTGTGCTTTCAGTATTTCATGGCTTGTACTGGAAACGGAATTCTTGTTTGGGCTGATGAAGAATCAGAATCTTCTAATCCACACTTAATCCCAGGTATCACCTTATGCATGTAACAGCTTTGCTCTAAAAGGAAACAACTTGCACAGGTTCACAATGCATTGGGACCTCAGTGCCCACTGCAGCTACTACCAGAAATAACCTGATTCCTGCATGTTTACAGGCAGAAAGGGGCAGGGGTAGGAGTAATACCTGAGGGAGCAGAGCTGCTGCAACTGGAGTAGCTACTGTGCTCTACCTCTTCAAAAACCTCACTCTGAAAAATTTTTTTTTTAATACTTGAAGTTAGGTCTGTTTTGTGTAAAACTAAGGTTCAGAGGGGACCTTAATAAGAAAACAGCTATTTAAGTGTCTTGGTTACTTCTTTCGGAGTATTTCTTTAAAGTTATTAAGTTATTTTATTATTATTCAGTTATTCTATTTGCACAATATAATATTCCTGCTTGTTTTCTCCCAGAAAAAAAGTTATTTTTTAAATTGCAGTAGCTTATAGGATCGTATCTTTCCCTAAGATACGATCTAAAGACTGCTACTGAATTTAAAAAATAAATAGAAATCTTGCAATGATACCTACCCTGTCTTTTGAAAACCACTACCACAGTATTCCACAGCATCACCTATCACGACTATATAAAAAGTTTGTTTCAAATAGTTCATCTTCCTCTTAACTGTATTTATTCCTCTGTTTTTATGCCAAGTCTCCTCCCAAGTTTTTTAATCAGAAGTCTTGAAGATTGCTCTTGCCTTACTCAAGGAGGCTAGAATGTCTTTCATTTGTCTTTAAGTAATTTTGCTTTCATCTTAGTTACTAAAATCTTACTAAATACACATAACCTACTCTGTAAGATTTTTGTTTTTATCAGAGGTCTTCCTGCACAAGAAACTTAAACACTTTCCTATAAAACTCTACTCTGGTGAAATCACCATGCATCTGCCAGGTTTACTTATGTCAGACTGACTTGAAATTTTATGGATCATGGTTTTAGGTTTTGGGTTTAAGAAACACTGGTTTTTGTGTAGTATCAAAAGCCTCTGTCCTCTAACTCACTTACATTTCATTATATGTTGTACCCCTTGGATGAAGGATGGTATCCCATTGCTTTATCTTCAGAAAACATGACTTTGTGCCTCTGCTCTGGGAAAAAAAAAATGGAGAGGTTTCTTCCACCCTTCCAAAAGGAGCTTTATTACAGCAATTTACCAGGTGCAGGTTCAGCTGGGGCTGGGACAACTCCAGCTCTAACAGTCCCTGGAGTTAAACTGAGCGAACTTGATAGAAATAAATAGAAATTGATATATAGAAATAAGTTAAACTATCTGAAATGTTTGACCTAATGAGGAGTATATAATTACTTCAACAGGCCCAGAACTTTTAGAAGAATTATTTTTTTGATGGCTTTTTATACAGGCTGCTGTTAAGGAAAGATCATAGAATTGTCTCTTCTCCATTGAACAGACTGCACAGTAAAAAGAAGCTTAGCTACAGAAAAGTCTTGCTAACAGTCTTTCTCCTCTCTGCAGAGGTAGAAAAAGTGCTGAGTTCAAAGCTTTTATTAGTCTTCCACTTGTATACAAATTTAATAGAAGAAACTGGTTACCTGCATTATACCAAGATGTAATGCTGTAGAAGATAGTCAGGAACATTGCAGTGACTGATGTATTTTATACAGCTTTCTACAGATAAGCTAATGCCCATTGTATTCCCAGAAAAAATTCTCTGGGGGATTCTAAAAAGTTTACCAGTTTTACCTTCCATTATATAGCTTGAGTTACCCAACAGCACTCCTTTACAGCTTTTTAGAATGCTCTGTGTGCAGCACTGTTTGTGATACTGCAGCTGGAATGCTGTTCAGTCCTCCCACGGGGTAACATCTCAATACACTGATGTAGGAGGCTCTGGCAACTGAGAAGTGGAATCACAGTTTGAGAAACAAGGACTCTATCCCAAACAGCCACAGCGGGTTATTGCTGGTACAGGTACCTGCATACTTTTTTCCCTCACTGCAGCTGACCTGGTAGCAGAACTCTGTCCCACTGCTGCAGTCAGTACACGAGTCAGCAATCAGGTTTGTGTGTTGCTATGAACATATTATAAGTTTCTCTGTGTGTAAGCCTTCTGATCATTTTCCCATGGGAGAACATCCTTTTGCTGTCTTTTACTCTGTATAAGCTTTCTGTAAACAAAATATCTGTGTCTGTTCTTCAAGGACATGGAATTGGTTGGCCTCCTCCTACCTATGAGGAGACTGAACTGAAATTACTTTATCTTTCTGATATTGTAAACTATTCGGACACATTTCCCTGGACGAAGCAGCAGCAGGAGCATGGAATGCTCTCTGCTGAGCAGATATAGAAAAATACTAGAATTATGGAGTCATTTTAATAAATCATTTTAGCCTTCTGAAATTATTGTCAAGAGTCCTTTCTTCTGTGTGTGGACCACGATGATATTTGTGCTGCAGTGAAGACAATACCTTCGTCTAACTGCTTGGTAAGATACCCTTACAGTGCAAATTTTAGTCCACCAGTGGAACCTAAGTATCTATTATTAAAGCAACAAATCAGCCTTTTTGATCAGTAAATAAAATTTAGACTTTAATACAAAGTAACAGCAGCGCTGTTCTGAACAGTTTATGCATAGGTAATTAAGCACAAATCATTTCACACAGGACATTCTTCACCTTTTAACTGTAATGCTGATATTGCTTTTATGGTGTTGGACATCAAGTACAAGTTCATCTCCAACCTGAACTGGGATGGGCTCATCCAGAACAACTGCAGCTTGTTTCCAGTGTGAGGACTCCTCAGATGTGTTCAAGCTATGATCTTCATCTAGATGGATGTGATACCAGAAGGGAATGGCAGTGACCCGGCCGGACTTACAAATTTGTATCTAAAAATATTTAAGATAATAATCAGTTATACTGCTTTGTTGTTTGAAAAGGAAGTAGTTCAAGCCATTTCAATCCTTTTCAGAGACAGCTGCAGAGAAATAATTCCTGTATTGAAATGTTTAGCCCACAGGAGCAATTAAAAAGCAGTGCTGCCGAAGAGTAGTTAAATGCACTTTGCGCCCCAGAACTCACCTTCACTTCTCTGCTGGGGCTGTTCAGCAGAGGGTTCATGAGATCCAGCCTTAAAAGCTCTGCTGGCTTGCTCAGGGGTACACAGGGTAATGTGGAGAGATCCAAATACACACGGACAGGTACCTGGAAGTATAGACCAGAACTTCAGGCAGCAGCAGCCATTACAAAGGGAAAAGGTAGTAAATGTAATCATAACACAGAAGTTGCCAGGAATTACTGGAATGGCTGTCAAAGATAGACAAAAATACAAAACACAGCCCTCTAATCCCTTTTGAAACATGGGAATACAATTGCCTGGTAACAGTAACAGCACAGTCACTCTTCTGTACAGTAACGGGGACAAAGCTTCCATGCCAGTTCTAAAACAAACATCACCCATTTTAGTTTATCTCAAGGTCCCTGTGTGGTCACAAAAACCTCTCTTGATAATTTCTACAGTGTTTTTTTACAGTTCACACCAAATCTAAACAGCTGCAGCTTTGAAACCATGCCTGGAAGCCACCCACCAGCTTCCTACCTTGAACTGGTTGATGAAAGGGGCTATATTAAACCCCAGAGTTGGTTCTGTTCCTTGAACAGCACTCTCCAGCATCAGAGACTCCGATTCTACAAGCATCCCATATACCAACACATACTGTGGGAAAATCTTCCCTCCACTGTGAAGTAAACACCTGTAAAATTAGAGGGATTTCACCTGTAAAGCTGGTCAATCAACAGTAATGAAAGAACAGTAACTACATTTAAGAAAGGCACGCTAGTTCTTCCTCTGAAGTCAAGTGCTCCTAAGCATAACGTGCCATCACTAAACACAAAGGTGAACAGTAAAGTTTCCCTAGGCCCACAAAAGGAGATAAATCCATTTCACACTTTGTTACCCATTTCCATTATTTTACTTCTCCTCCTCTGCCTTCCTTCCCACTCCTCCTGCTGTGAGGAAGAGCAGCTTTGCTGCTGCCTCCCTGGCTGTTGTAACACCACGTGTTTGTCTTTCAGCAGGACCAGTTTGTTCCGACAACCGTTTGACATGTACACAAATTTGGGCTTTTCTAACCTTGCACTAGAAGCTACCTTGGTTATTCTTTGTTGTCCTGCAAACTTCTGACAGACCAAGGAATATGATCATCCATTGATATTCTTGCATAAGAAAAAGATAAAGGAATCTGAGATGGTGAAATCTTGATGCTTTTTAAAAAATATATAATGTATACAATGGTCATGCCAGAAACACTGGGAAGTTCAATCCAAGGAAAAACCCTTTTTCTACAGAAGAAACGTAAAGTAATTACATAGTTACAAGGCGTATTCTTACAATTTTTCAGGTAATTACAGATACCTAGGAATATTTTTGTCCTTTTATACTGTACCTGGATATTGCAGCCTTTTCCATCACTTCCTGCTGGATTAAACCTGATGTCTCTATAACATCCAAGATAATAATACTCCACAGTTTGTCTGATTTGGGTCTCTGTAGCACCACACTTTCTTCTTCTAAGTGGCTGAGCCAAAACTCTAATGTTTCCTTAGGGAAATGGTTTGCTTCTGCAATGACATGAAGTGCTGCCTGATGCTGTTCTTTCTCAACAGAACTGTAGGCTCTAACTGGTCCAAGCTTGCCAGCTATAATTGGCAGGATGGAGAAGCCTTCAGATACATCCAAAATGTACAAAGCATCAGGATCCACACTTAGAGAGCTCTTTTTTTGATGCTCTTGGAGGTTTATCCCGCTGCCATGTCCATCAATGTCCATGGAGTGCAAGTCCTTACTTGGCTTTAACGACAGCAGCACTTTGCTCATGGCAGCTTTAAAGCATTCGTGGTAGGCTATGTCATTCAGCAGGGCTATTTCTGTGGATTCCAGCACACACACTGGAGTGCTGCCATCCTGTTTGGTGCTTGTCTGAAGTCCAGCCAGAGCATTACATAATTCAGCCTCATTGCCCAAACTCAGCACATCATCTCTGTCACTGAAATCCATCCCACACTCTGAAGGCAAAGGAGAAATCTTCTGGATCTTCAAGTAGCAGTCTTGGCAGCAAACTTCCATCATCACAGTATCTCCAGTCTTCACAGAATAATCTTGGCAAAAAGAGCATAAAGAAGTCATGTCAGTTACTTTACAGACACATGACTGAAGAGCCTTATGGTGCTTGAAACGAACAAACAAACCAACCCACCCACGCCATTATCTCACTTGTTCGTATCTGTGCCACAATATGAGGACATCAAACCATTAGAGTGTGTGCAGAGCAGGATGACCAAGGTAGAGAAAGGCCTCAGGGGCAAGGCTTATGAAGAGCAGCTGAGGGCACTTGTTTTGTTCAGCCTGGAGAAGAGCAGGCTGAGGGAAGATCTCATCACTCTAGAACCCCTTCAAGGGTGGCAGTGGAGGGGAAGTTGCTAATCTCTCTCAGAGACAGCACATGAGGAAATGGAATGAAGCTGCATCAAGGAAGTTCAGATGGGAGATTCTGAAAAGGTGCTTCACCCACAGGATTATCAGTACTAGAACAGATTCCCCAGGGTAGTAGTCACAGCACCAAGCCTGCCAGAGCGCAAGGAGCACCTGGATAATGCTCTTAAACAGGTGATTTAATTTTAGGTAGTCCTGCAAGAAGCAGGAAGCTGGACTCTATGATCCTTATGGGTCCCTTCCAGCTTGAGATATTCTAAGATTCTAGGAAACAGGAAAATAAAAGGTGTGTGAATAGAGAGTAGACACTGTTAAAAATGACACTGCCAATGCCTGTATGTGGAGAGTATTCAAGTTGAATCCCACATGGGGCAAGGGGTAGGTAGGAATGTTTAGTTTTGGTTTTGTGGCAGTAGCAGCTAGCAATTCCTACCTCACCTTGCCCCCTGCTTCCTCTCCTAAGTAACATGTTCACCAAGTGAGCCAGTCAGTAGCCCTACTTTTTGGAGAGCCCCAGAATGCATTAAATTCAGAATAGAAAAAAACCCAACTTAATGAAAAGCATTCTCCCAGATCTCATCTGCTTAACAGCAAAGTCCCACAATCAAGCCCTGATGCAGGGACTGTGCTCTACAGACCAGAAACATGATCAGGAACCACCTCTCAGCTAATTGCTGTTCAACTTCCAATCCTATTTAGCCTTCCTATTCTCTGAGATAAGCTAACTTATCGAAATAAAAAAGAAAAAAACCTAAAATGAAACCAAGGTAATGTACTACAACAAGCAAATCCACAGGACATACCGAGGAGGCCCTGCACAGGATACACAGCCTGTTCCCAGCAACTTTCCTCACTGGGACTTGTAGATAGAGAATGCTCATCATCAAGCTGCAGTACAAACCACACCACAACAGCATCCAGTATTCCTCCTTCAGTGACTGGCAGGCTGAGCTTCCAGGGCTTTCTAGCTGCCAGGCTTTTCAGCTCCTGACCAAAGCAGAAAGAGAAAAAAAAGGTGGGGGAGTTTATTTCCATAAATAAAAAATTAGTTTCATTAAACTAAATCATCCAAAATTTCTGCACTAATCTATGAGGGCACCCAACAGAAACTTGAAGTTACCAAGCCTCTACAATATCAATTATCATCATTAGTACTCATTAACATAGGAACTGTCTTCCCACATGCAAGAGCCATTTCCCACATGGACAACTTGCACCCCTGAGAAGCAAACACGCCTACATCTAAGAACATACATTTAAACCCACTGAAAACTGCAGGAAAGACTTCAGACTGGCAGGGCTTGCCTTATGAGAATGAATAAAAACAGAGCCAGGCTTTTGGCTGGACTCAAGCCAATGCTCAGGCACATGTTTCACTTAAAACCTGCATTCAGTAAGTTCTAGAAATACTGTGTACTGTGAATTTGCTCAAACACAGGCTTGCAGAGTCATTATAAAAACAGGCAGTCAAACACCTTTGAGCATGTTTTATCTGCTATCTGGGCTGTGTAGGCCTTGTGTAAAAGCTCAGGCATGAACAATCTCACTACTGGGAAGACCTTAAGGTCTATCCTAAAGGGATCATTTATAAATTCCCTAATACTCCTACAAAGTTTTGAATAGGTAACAGGAATTAAGTATTTTTCCATGTACAGTTTATTTTTCTCAAGAATTACCTTCTGCTACCAACATTCACAAGCACAAAAGGAGCAGCACTAATGTTTTAGTCCTAGATCTATGATCTATGCCTAGTTTTAGGCATAGATCAATTCACAGGAGGTCAAGCACCAGGGACCAAAGGTTCTCTCAGTCACAGCCATTCTGCTTAGTAATAGCCCTTCCAAAACATTTATCAGCTTCCTGATCTGCTTATGTCAACACTTGTTCTCTTTAAGCTGCAATCTTAAAATACACATGGCAAAAGAAAAGTTCATGTCCTGCTCTGAGGACAGGACTAGCTGTCATATGCTGGGTTTCTTATTCTTCCCTCTTCACTCCATGCTCTCCAAGAGCTTGTCCATCCCTCTTCTCACAACTGAGATGGCTGAACAATGGGCAAGTTAAAATTACTGAATGATAACGAAGTTCATAGTAAGATCTCACTGCTTTTCAACAGAAGTGCTTTGCTGCCAGTCATCTTTTTGGTACCTCCTCAGCTAGTGAAGAAAAGAGTAGTCAGTTGAAGCTTTGCTGGCCATCAAGCCCCTTGAAAAAAGACAGCAAGAGCACAAGCATGCATCTGGTTCTAGGTTTCTGGGAAGTTGGAGAGGTATAGAAGTGTATTTGATATTAGAAGTATTCTTCCTGGTTATTCCTCAACAGCAGCAGGCCCAAGGTTGTCATCCAGTGGGTTCTAGTAACTGCAGTGTTACATTGCCATCACTTAAAAACCCATTTGAAGGCTTATTTCAGCTTTCCCTGCTCTCTGACATGCTGCTTAACCTGTATTTATTCCTCACATTTGCCACTTTATAAACCTTCTTCTATTATTTATGCCAATTCCAGATTTAAACATCCGTAGCACATCAGGATGGTAATTTATCAAGTAGTCTTGTTAGAGAGCAAAGAAAATAAAGCAATGGCACAGGAATAGGCAGTAAAACCCCAAAATGATTCAATGCCACACATGTCCTCTGAATGAGAAAGACCTACAAACAGAAGGAAAATATACAGCAAGAATGCAGTTATCGAGTTTCCTATGTCTTGATCCACAATTTCTCACCTATTCCTCACCACAACAATTCATGAAGGATTACGAAGAGCCAAAATCTGTAACTGTTGGCAAAAGCACAGCTCCTTTAGGGCCTGAAAGTGACACTGAGCTTTAATTACTGGCTGCAGAGGTAAACACTTCCCCTGCCAATGGCACTGATCTGCTGCCAGCAAACATCCACACAGGCAGCACCTGGCTGGGTGCAAGTGTAATTACAGCCACACCTCATTCCCCTGCCTGGGAGGGACTGAGCTGCTGCTGCTAATAACAGCAGTAATAAAGTAATCACCATAAAGCAGCTGCTTTTTTGAAATTATTATTATTTGTGAATTTTGACTTATTATTTCTCTGATCTGTACTGATGTCTTTGAAATCTCCTACAACTCAGTTTGAGAAACACTGTTGTACTGTATTTTAAGCCTTCTCAGTTCTGCTGGTTTAGGTCTGGATAGTTAGCACAAGCAGAATAAATGCAACATCCCTCTAGTTCTTTGAAACAGGGGTTTAGAAAATAGGTCTTAGAAATTACCTTACTAGTGCTAAGTGATTTCTTATCTGAATTTCTGTTCTTAGTCAGTAATTCTGCTACTGTTCTGAAGTTTAGGAGGATTTTTTCTTATTACAATAGGAACAAACACAATTTTTTTCTCATTTTTAGCTGCACTGATTGAACATCGAGGTGTGGCCATGACGTAACACATAAACACCCCCCCCTGAAAACAAACAAAAAAATCCATGCTGAAAGTAATCTACCAGTGTTTGGAACAGCCATATTTGCCCAGTGACAAAGTAACAACAAACAGTAACCAAGGATTCCCAACCACATCAGCAATTCATAACAGAGGCGTTTCTTCACTTTTACTTAAAATATCTTCACGACAGGAACACTCCATTAGTCTAACTGAAACTTCAAAGGAGCACTTCTGAAACATCATTTAAAGAATAACACTGTTCTTTACTCTTTAAAATTATCTTTACATGTTTGGCAGCAGGCAGATGCTTAAGAACAGACATCTCTCAGATGAGAGCAATATTGATGCTGGAAGCAGAAGCAACATTAGGTCACAGAGATTGCTCCCAATAGTATACTGAAGAGCCTTGTCTTATTTAATTTTTCATCTCAGGATGTCAGACAAGCCAACTAGGAAAAGCTATTGATTCAGAAACTGCAACTCCTGGCCAAGCAGCAGCCAAGAATAATTTCATTTATGTAACAGAATCTATTTTAAGCTCTGACTCAATGCTAGCTCCTCACCACAGGTCAATGAGCAAGAAGCACACCAGAGACCAGATGTATCATCTTTTTAGCAAGCTCAGCTGCAGGGGCTGAGCTCCTTGCCTTCCAGTTCAGGCCTGTTTAGCATACATGTGTATTTTGTGCTAAAAACACAAAATTATGCTACTAGTTTTTAGAATGCTCTATTACAGAAATACCCTAAGATACAAAGGAGTTGAAATGTGGAATCAAATGGTTGAATAGAATAATTTCTTCATCTCCTCTTTTACTCTTACCCACTAACGTTTACATTTTTATGCCAGATGGAAAAATACAGCCTTTCTCCTGTCTTCAAGAGCTTTGTGAAGACTGACTTTAGAGGAATAAACTAAGTCAGTTCCACAACTGCATAAATCATTTAGGATGGATGTCTTGCATCCCTCCTTCCCCTCCCTGTACTGAGGCTGGTAGCTGTTTGATCTTACGGTGAGGTGATTTATAAAGTTCCCTAAGCTATACCTAATAAACAAAAAAACTCCACCCTCAAAAAAATTACAGACTGTCATCTGAGCAATCACATCACCACACAACCAGACAAGCATCAAAACCAGCAGAGGATTTCAGTGCAGCCCTGCCAACTTTGCACTTGTGAACTGTTCTGAAGTTGAACCCAAAACCAATTAAGATATGGGACTTTCACTATCACAAAAAGATGACTTAAGAAGGGTGTAAGAAAAATCATTACCTGCAGATCATTGAAATCTACTGTCATGACTTGACAGGGTTCTGTGAGGGCTCTGTAACCCCCAGGAATACGACTGAGCTTCTCAGTGGTGTAGGGCTCCACAGTTTCCTCTGAGACAGCACCAGCATATGTGGGACTGAAGAACTGCACTGAATTTGACAAGCACACACCAGCAACTTCTTGCATTATTCCCACTCTGGGAGTCAAGGCAAACAGAGGAGAAATTAAATTCTAAGTAAATTGACCAAAAACCTGAAGGAAATTCTCCCTAGGCTGACTAGTTATTTTTAAATGTACAGAGTGTTGGAACAGAGAAGTTAAAAAATACTAAAACAGTTCAGTTTTGTCATGTTCAGAGCAGCTCTAAGGCGCAGAAAATACATGTCACTTTCAAGAATCAGAACTGAATGCTGCCACCAGAAACTAAGAAAAAGCCCAATACATATTAAGAATTTCACTATATCCTAGGAAAAAACTCCAATAGCAATCAGAGCACAAGCAATGAAGCATAACTTAAAATTGCTGAAAGAATGGGACAAAATACAAAGTATCAGATCAGATGAGGCACAGAGAGATGGCTGTGATATGCATGATTATCAACAACTGGACTGAAAGGGGATTCTCTCTCAGAAAGATGAATCAGTGTTCGATGATAAATTAAGCACACTTTTAAATGTACTTCAGAAAAAAAATCATGTATTCATTGAATTCTGGGCTCTATGTCTACTTCTAACCACTCAAAAAAAAATAAAGCATGAGGAAAAGCTCAGAGAAAAGCTGTATTAATTGTTCAAGGCAGAAACTGTGCTACATGACATAAAAATTATGAGAAAAAAGATACTTCCACACTGCTATTTCATTAGGCTTCCTCCTCAGAAAAAACCATCCAAACCCCAAAGCCTTTTGTGTGAAAACACTTGAAGAAATGTGAAGGCATGAATATCAGAATAATTCAAAGAGATCTGTGTAGTTTAAATCTGAGAACAGGCAGGCAAGTGTTTTACATAAAAACAGGACTTGTTAAAATAGTCTTAAATATTCTTACTGGAGTAAAAAGGGATCTCAAACTACAAAGGCAAGAAATTTAAAAGTGACATTTTTTTCCTACAGCATATAATTAATTTGTGACAATCACTTCAGACCTGCTAATCACCTGACCATAAGCTATTAAAATGGAACATCAATTCAACAATCCAAAGTTAACAGCAAATTAACTTTCATTCTATTTAAATTTTGTAAGGAACGGTCAATGCCCAGTTTCAAGGCAAAACCTCTTCTAATTGATGAATAATGAACTTACAAAAGAAATTATTCTGTGACCATCTACCACAGGAACTTCTTTCTCTTTCTGGCCACTGTCCAGGTCTACTGCATTAGAGAAATCACTGATGCAGCCTAGCTGCTTTTCATCCAGTGCACTGGAGCTCCTCTAGAGGTTAGTATTTTTCCTAATCTACAACAATATGGATTCTAAACAAAACACACCAACTCCAAACCTCTTAGACAGATACTGTCTCCATACAATGATCCTGTTCTAAAAGATTAGAATAAATATGAAAGTAACTGATAGACAGACAGAGCTGGTCTCAGCAAAGAAACCCTACTGTATGCCAGTTCAGAATTAGGCAAAGGACATTCAGACAGATAAGGACAGCTGGGGTTATCAACACTTAGGCTTTACAGGGGTTAGATCCAGGGTTAGATCCAGAAGTGAGGTATGGAGCAGATTATAAAGAGGGTAAAATGAGGATAAAGGCGAAGCGTTAATCCAAGAATCTCCAATTCAGAAATTGAGAAGTAATTTTACTACGAAGGAATTAAATTTCTTTAGCATGTGTTAGAGGCAGGTATTTCAGCATAACTGTATGATTAACGGGTCCAGAAAAATCTGAATCTCAAAGGGGAAGGGAGGTGGGACAAAAAAAAAAAAAAGACAGCCTGGAAAAGGGGTGGGAATGGTGACAGCAGAAATCTTTTTCTTTAAACAGATAATCAGCCATGCAAAAAATAAAGAGCAAAGTAAATGAGAAATGGTCAATAAAAATAACCAGTCTCTCTTCTCAAATAAAAAATGTGGGTCCAAGCTGTGCTAGAGTTGAAACACACCTGTGATGTCTACGTATCTCTTTGCATTCCACTGCCATCCCAAATATTGTAGCACTTGCAGGAATAACTCTGCCATAGTCTCCAGCACTAAAGTCTTGGTTTTTAGGCTGTGAAAACATGAACAACAACATGCAATGAGACAGTGGCCTAATATATCTATTTCTACCATTACTGCAAAGTCTAAGTTACATATTAGTGAGCCATTCAAGTGACAGTCAAAGCATCCCAAAGTTCTTAGTGACTGGTAAAGTCACTAGTCTTTGGCATTCTGCTGACCATTAAAGGAGTTTTTTAAACACAGAGATTCAATACAACTAGGCATTAGTTCTACTCTGCAGTCTATTACTTCCTCTGTGTAACTCTAACGAAGATATTTTTTCAAAAGATTGAAAAACCCTGTTAGAGGGTTCTTATACTGAAACATTTGATGACTTTTCCATTATGCATCATTCCTGTACTTAACACTAGAGGTCATCAGTTTCAATTCAGTACAACACAAAAGGTTTCAGCCAGCTAAAACTTCTCTTTTAAATTTATTTTGTCCTTGTCTTGATTCCAATTAAGAGAAGTCCTTCTATTAGAAAGAATATTAGCTTAACAGCAATTAGGTTATGTAAGACTCCTTGTCATATTACTGTGCTTAATGTACTAGCAAAACCATAAAACATAAAGTAAAATCTGAGACCCAGTGGAATTTCTCAGTCTTCCAAAAAAGTTGAAATCAGCAAAAAAAATTTATTTATTTACCTAATTATAATTGAGTGTTCCCAAATGTTACTATGAGAAATAGCTCTACCATAATTCAGCATTTTCTGCTTAGACTGACTGTACATTTAAAATCCACACAAACCCATTTGGTGTTGCTTACAAAGATGGGAGACAAGAAAGATTTAAAATAAATTAATGAACGGTGATTAGGAGTGAACCATCTGTGATGAAGGAAGGTTACATCAGGGAAACATGCTTTGCAAATACATGTTTACTCAGAACACAGAGTTCATAGAAGTACAATGTATGTTCTGCCTCACTGCCACTCACCAAAATCAAATTCATGGAGCAAGCCCAGATCACTCATTTTTAGCATACCAAAGGGAATGAAATATTTTCAAAACAACTGTTTCTCATTCCCATATGTCTGGAATGTGTGCACATGCACAGGTACCCACATCACCTACCTTTGGTTGTAAAAGCAGATGTTCCCAAGCATGTATCAAGCTCTCCACAATTCCTTCTCCAAATAAACCAGCATCAACTGTTTCTGTGACAACCAAGGAAACTCTAGACAAGAAAAATATGATGTATAACAAACACTCCTGTCAACAATCAATTATTCTTTTAAAGAAAAAAACCCCACCACACCAATATGAGCTCAGAGCAAAACTTTTACCAGCATTCTGGAGTTTCAGTACATGTGGACAATTAATTCTTCCAAAAAAATATGTGTTTTGAATTGTTGTTCAAGTTATTGAAGATGCAGATAAAAGAGAGCAAATATTGAGCAAGAATTTACTGCAAAGCTTCTTGCTCAGCATTTTTAAATAAATTGTGTGGGGAGAATCTAGCCAAAACAGGAAGATGTTTCAGCCTGGGCACACAGCCAATGATACTGCAGAATATATATTTTGTGCAATAGTATGTACTCATGCATGTATATAAAAAGGAATTAAAACCCCCAAAATTATAATCAAAGCACAATAAAATTCCTACACAGACTAACAACCCTAAAATCTTAAGTCCTCTGGAATTAAACCACAAAACACACAGCATCATAAGAGCAGACACTTCCAGAAGAGCAATAATTTATTTATTTATCAACAGTTGACACCTCGTAACTCATTATATACATTAAAGGGATACATTTGTTACAGCAGCTCAGCTGATGCAATTAGGCAAGGCTTGATTGGCCTAAACCAGGAGCTTCATCATTTGAGATCATGAGCCTGTACCATCACCATAACTTTACTAAATGTTAGTAACTCCATCCTATTCAAAGGCTGCAGAAGTGAGCCACAAGATCTTAAAAGTATGAAAGTGTGTTAAAATTACTTTTATGACATAGTAATCTAATTTTTTTTTCCCATTGCTGCAGTATCATATGCCCCAAAGCTCCCACCATCAAAGAATTAAACTCCTTAATTTATGACATTGTTGATCTGGTAATTTCTACCGGTAGTAGAAATTAGGATGATCTGAAGAACATGTCATCATTTCTGCTCTTTAAACACATAAAAGATACAGAGAACCTTCTTCCATTATGAGCAACATCACAGCCGTGTTATTTCCTATTCAGGTCACAAGATATTTCCAACTTTCTTGAAATTAAGAGCAAACTCAAAATACCATCAGAAGAGAAAGCAACAACGTACCTTTCAGGTATGTGCTTTGGAATTTCTATATCAAGTGACTTCAAATGCAGAAGTTTGATCTCACTTTCCATATTATTTGCTGCCACCACATCACGGGCAAGTTCATACATGGTTTTGGATAATTCACAGGCATAGACAGAAGATGCTCCCGCCTTTTTTGCAAACATACTGAAAAACAAGAATCAGGGGTTTTCCCCTCCTCCACATCTGCTTCCTATTTCCACCCGTTCAAGTCTAAAAACCATTCTTAAATTAACTGGTATTTCTTGTGTGAACAATGATATTGCACAAGTTGACATCCTCTTGATACGTTATCAGCAAAAACATCACCACAGCTAGCATAAGGACATTCCCTCAGCTATGCTGAATCCACTCTTTACAGTCAATATTTGAAGACAGGACAAATAACATTACAACTTCAAAACCCATGTGAGTAATTCAATTTCAGCAGCACTTACTGGCACAAAAAGCATCTGCAACAAATAACGATAAAAGGTTCAAAAAATACTACTAGACACTAATCTCCAGACTCACTGGCTTCTGAAAGCTTCGTCTGCTTTCTTAAGTTCTGTCTCCATAAAAGGATCAAAGCAGCTGTTTTTTCCACTCTCAGCCAAGTTGTCAGGCAACCAATACTTTTCTATTAAATTCCTGTGAAACGTGCACTGTGGCATACCTCAGAATTCCTGTTCCCGTTCCGATATCCAGGACGGATTTGCTCCCGGAGTGCACAGCGCTCTCAATGGCCCTGAGGTAGGTGAGGTTCCTCTTGGCATCGTTGAGCATGATGAAGTGCCAGCGCTCCACCAGCCAGTTTGCAACGCGGTAAAAATTCTCCTTGGCATCGGCAAAGTCGGGGTTGAGCTTCACTGCTTTATGAAAATACCCAGCTGCCTCGTCTCTGAAGCCCATTCTAAGAGCAAAAATCACAAACAAATGGAAAGTATGCGTGCAGCTGTGAACATCTGAGGGTCTGTAAAGAGGTCTTATGTCAGCTAAAAGACAACAGAAATATTTTGCCTTAGTTAGAAAAATTATCTCTAGAAACAGTGCCATTACTTTATGAAAAAGAATGATTTACAGCTTTACATCAAGTCATGTAAAATGCAAAGCCAGGTCAGAAACACCATTGTGTGCACCAACCTTCATCCACTACTGCATCCTTTGACAAAGTAAACCAGGTTTTATTTACAAGAACTCACTGCAACAACATGACAGCAGCAGCTCTGTAATCCAGTCTCACAGATATTCAACTCAAGAGAATGTTATAAAACTGTTGGTACTCTATTTAACTGGAACATCCTGCAAAACCACCAAATTTTGAGTTGCCAGCTTTTGCATTAAGCGCCAATTTTGAAAAAAAGAAAGTAAACCAAACTGTGAATCTGAATCAAGTTTTAATGACACCTACAGCATAATCTCAAATCAAACAGCACTGAAAAAAGTCCTATATCTATCAAATATTTGTATACATTTTAATACAATGCTGAGAGAGGTGTCCCTTTAAAACAAAGAAATTACAAAAAGGAAACCTAACTAAAACCACCTGGATTATGACCTACAATTTCAGCCTTAAAATTCCAGCCTTAGAAGACCTGAGCAACAACAAAACATGGTGGTTTTTCCACTTTTGCTGTGACTAACAACATTTATTTTAGCACTGTCTACTTTTTTTAAGCTATTTAAGACAAACAGATTTAAATGTGTTTGTATTTACAACATGACCCTTAGAAAAACTGAATATACATCACTACAAACCTGAAGAGATGTTCTCCCATACTGTTACAGATCACCTCATCATTGGGATACAGTTCAAGTGCCTGTTCATAGCAGTTAAACAGATCTTGAATCCGTGCCAGAGAATCCAGTTCTTCTGCCCATTTAAAGAGAGTAAACTGAAATGTTTCCTAGAAAATAAAGCATAGACCACTAAGATGCTGGGAGTTGCCAGAAGTAAGGAACTGAGCCCTGAAAACATCTGGAGGTGTCCTGACATACACCTGGACACCCACACACGAGGATCAGCACCCAGCAGTGTTTACTGAGAGCCTGCCTGTATATTAATGCATGTTCCAATACTAACAAGGCCCCGTTTTTATTAAATGAAATTGACACACAGAGACTAAAAGAAGATTCTACAAACTCCCTTCATACAGAGCTTATTAAAGAAGTAATTTGTCATCCCAATTATTACTGATTTTCCAATTCTATTTTCAATAAAAGCAGAAATCAGTTACACGTAACAAATCACAAGTACAAAACATGTCACAAAGACCTCAAGCAAATTACAATAAATAAAATTTCAAGTAATTCGAAGAGCACTTACTTTGACAGTAGTTTTTAACTCAGGAGCTAGATTTAGTACAAGGAGATAGTGAGCATATGCAGTTCCAAAATCCTGGATCTCCAGGCAATGCTGAGCACTCTGCAAAGATCTGGAAACCAATTCCCGTCTGCTGGCTTCTCGGCCACTCCTGTGGTTAGAATGAAGTTTGGAATTGGAGTTGGGCATTGTGAAGGATGTAAATACTCACTTATTCTAAAAGAAAAAAAGAAGAAAAAAGATGAAAGAAAAAAAGTCACACATACTACATACTGTAGACCAAATGTTTGTACACTAAGTTGACAGATCCAAAAGCATTTCAGTTTTCACTGACATTTAGTAAAGACATCTCCCAGCAAGTCCTAAAGATTTAAAAACCTCTAATCCTTGTGCTACTGATAATTCCATCAGCTCTGAGTGTTCACCATTCAAAAGTCAAGTGTGCATCACATCTAGGCTAAACCGGCTCCTGGAAACAGATTACATTTCTGGCTTTGTAAAATTTATTTTTGTAACAGCCATTTTAGCATGTCTCTGACCAAACAGTTTTGCACACTGGAAGTTCACACAGTCAATAAATTTCACAGTTAACCACAAAATCTGCAGGTTAAATTTCTTCTTGAACAACAGCACAGCCTCACAGAAAGAGCCAACGAGTTCACAGTGTGTTTATTTTACACAAGGTACCACGGCTATTTTTTGCCTTAAGAAAACGTTGAAAAGAGCGACCAGAACCAATATGCACATTTTTATACCTGCTGTGTTACCGCTGTAACTTTTAAAGGTACTCAGGTAAGCACGGCTGTAGCACGTAGAGATAGGTCCCAAAGCTGAAGAACGCGAAGGTTTCGTGGAAGGGGACTGCAAGAAACACAACACCACCACGACTAGAATTTTTTTTTCTTCTTTCTTAGAAACACAGTAAAACAAATAACAAAACGCAGACCGAAGCTCGGCCACGCAAGCGCGCCCCGGGACGGACACGGAGCAGAGCCGGGGAGGCCGCGCCGCTCGCATCGGGGCCGGGCCAGGGCGGCCGAGGGGCCGCAGGGCTCCAGGCGCTGCCCCACGAGGGCTGCCCCGGCAGGCTGGGGGGGAGGTGGGGGCTTCCCCTGCTCCAGGGCCATCCATCACCTGCTCCAGGGCCATCCATCACCTGCTCCAGGGCCATCCATCACCTGCTCCAGGGCCATCCGTCAGCGGCGCTCCCAGGCCGCGGCCATAGCGCTGCCGGGCCGCAGCTGTGGCGCAGGCGCCGGGCGGGAGCCAGCGCTGTGGGATAAAGGTGTTTTCGTTCTCCACGTCCTTTCTCGGCCCGCATCCAAGCCTCTGGAAGCTGGCAGTGCAGCTTGGGCTAACGCGGGGCTGTAGAAGGGATCCGCAGCAATGGCCGATGCGGTCCCTTGGCGGTCCGCGCTGCTCAGGGCTGCTCGGCCAGCACGAAAGAAGCACCACCTTAAATGCTAGCCAGCGCTGTGTAGGCACTGCCTCCCTCCGCTGCCCTGCAGTCGCGGTGCTCCCGACTCGTAGTTTTAATTCCCCTCTTGCTAAGTCCCGAGAACCTCCGATGAGAACAACACAGGCTTTAATTCATAAACAAGCTTTTCTTGGACCTTTGACTGACAGCTCTGCTCGGCAGCAGCAGCTCGCGAGGAGCGAAATTCAGAGCCTTGCTCCACATCTCAAATTCCCTATCCTGCTCCCTCCCGTGCCCGTGCCATCACTCACCTTCCCTGTGGAGCCGTCTGCTCCATGGAACAGCCGCATTCAGAGCCCCGGAGTGCAGCTCTAAAAAGGCAGAGGTTATTTGGTCATGTCCTACTTCTGGGGCAGGAACAGGCCCTGGCATTGTTTGCTAATTATGAAGTGTTTGGAAGCTGCTCATCTTTACTTTCACGTTTTAAAGCAGGAATGCAGCTCTTCCATGCTTTTACAGCTGTGGATATTGTGTGTGCGTACCCTTTTGAGAAACAAATGAGCGTTGTGTAAAAATGCCAGGCCAGCATTCCGAACAAGATGAAAAGAGCACATAGGAGTCAGAGCATGAGTCTAAATGGAACACTGTAGCAGCTAAATTGTAAGTTGTGCTAGGAAAAAAACGTAACTGTAAAGCACTTGGGCTGAATGTAGTCCACGAAGATGTGCAAGAATCAGTATCAAAAAGTATCGAATGCTTCATATGAGGACGGAGCTCTAAAGGAGGATATAATACCTTATTAAATCAACTGTTACCAACAAGCCTTCATTCAATTTTTGAAAGAAAAAAAGCTGTGAACTTTAAATTAGTTACAGATAGGGAACAACCTTCTCTGACTTTGGCTTAACGATGCTTTCCAGCTAGACTATGATAGTATTCGGCAAAGAAAATGTTAGCACCTGTGGGATATCAGGAGTGAGAACGAGAGAGAAAAAACCCATCCAATTATCATCTGTGGTCAGTGATGCAACAAGCACTGCACTGTACCAAATACTGTAACGAGCAATTATCTCTGGCACTCCATGGTCCTCCAGACTTATTCAGCTGTATTTTTTGTCAGAGCAAATAAATGCTACTGGGTAGCATAAATTCTTTATAGTGCGTATTTTTAAGCATAAATGAAATAGTACTGTGTGCTAATTTGACCCATTTGTGAAGATTACTAAAATATGGCAGTGTAAAATCCTTGGAACTCACAAGAGTCCATTAATTTCAAAGGCTAGGGATGATACTTGTTAATTACACACTCACAACTTTTTGATGGAACACTTCAGGAAAAAAATGGCCCCAAAATACAATGCTTTGTAACACTGACAAAACATACAGCTGCTTTCTAAAATAATTTGTTGGGTAAAGCTTGTGCTGTAAAGGAGTGCCAGAAAGGAATGCCCATCAGAGATATACATGATTTCCATAATAATCATCGAATTGGCTGACAGTAGAATAAATAATGTTGGTCTGCATCGTGGGTGGTTGCAGACCAGTCTGTTCACATATATGAACTGCTGATGGATGAGAGGAGAGGGAACATGCAGCCTCGAGGTATCTCACATATGCATCAGACCCCTAAGATCTGCAATTCAACCGTGATGACACAGTTGTAAGCAAAATGGGAGATAGAAGGAAACTCTTTAAACCCTCTATTAAACCCATGACAGGATTAACAGAGGTAAAAGTGCTTAGACAAGACAAAAAATTATAATTCATTGGAAGGCTGCTGTTGCTAATGATGTTTTGAACAACGCAGCTGTGTGTTAGAAATGGAGCTGATATCAACGCTCTGTAACAAAGCATCAGTAAAACCGAAAGTTAAATTCACTAATTTCTAACCCATCTCCTTAACATGCAGCCTGGAGACACAATCAGCCACACATCAGAATATCATCTTTCATAAAAATCAAAATGGTGATCTGAAAAAAACATAAGGAAGGTAAAATGGAACAAAAAACATGCTGGTGTAGACCTATTGTATAAAATGACTTGAAGAGGGTATTTCCTGAAACCACATTTGCAGTGAATGTCAAAGGAAAATAACCAAAGCAAAGATAAATACACAGTTTATGGACATGATATTGCTACAGCTTCACATAGTCAATCTATGTAATAGTCTCTTAAAAGAGGCTACAAGAAGGCTGTAAAATTTGATGACCTTGAGTAGGGAGTGGCAGAAAAGCAGGGATTTTTCTGATATAAAGCCACTTCGAGCCTTAATTAATGGTAAAAGGGCAACTCCTTTTATTGCTCATTACATAGGTAATTATTGTCCATAAATTAACAGGTTATTATTTCTCCTCAGTGTTCCACCTTTCGGTTTAAATCACAATTCTGCTGTTTCAGAGTGCGACAACATTTTGAACTGGTGGGTCAAGTTTAGGAAAACATATATTTAATAACTGTGGTGGTAGGAATCCAGTATATTGTCTTGATTAATGGATAAAGAGTGTAGAATATCAATTTAGTAGTGAGTTTGCTTTCTTATTTTATTACATAAATAGAAGTTTACTTTCTTTATTCTGGGAAAAAAAAAGTGTTATTTTTATGTATTTGTGTTAGACTGATTTTTTTAGCTGCAACTAGAAAGGAATACATTTTTACTTCATGTGATTGAGGCAGGTGGACCAATTTCCCCTGATGGGCCCGTCATGGTGGGACAAATCTAAATTTCAAACCTGCTGGATTTTTTGCCAGCTAAAAAACCCCAGGACTAAGATAAACATTCAATTAAAAAAAAAATATTTGAGTGCAGGCAACTCCACACAAAGCATGGGACCCCACTACATTAAAACACTTCAATGGAATTATAATAGGGAAATTAAAATAACTAAAACCAGCCATGAAAAATATTATTCTAACTTTAATGCTGAAGACAACTACAGAACAAAGTAAACAAACTATCCATGGAAGGCATACCTATACTTGAAATGCTGCTCCAGTAATCTAAGCAGAGATAAGGATTGTTTGTTATTTGTTCAAAGTGGTTTTCTTTTTTTTTTTTTAAATCCTTTTTCAACTGATTTTTTAGTAGCATAGAAACTTCTCAGCTAAGTGATATTAGAAAATAAGCATCAGCAGATAATGTAATCTAGCAGGTGGAACATTTGGCTGCAAAACTGAACGTTCAGGATCAGCTCTCAATAGCCCTTCCTGGTCTGCTGTGATTTCAGGCAAATAGCATCTCATTTGGAGGGGCCTTACTCATTTTCAGACTACTTTCAGAAACTACACTCATGAGCCTTCATGTCAAGCCCCTTCTCCCTGCCCCTGTCTTTACATAATTGTGTTTTCTTATCATCCTTACCTACAGGAACAATGAGGACATTATCTTGGCCTTTGATCATGAAATTCTGTGTTTACTCACTTGAGCTCTGTGATTGCTGCCAGATGAGTAACACACATCCTCAGTCTGGTTTCTGAAGCAGGCTCTGAAGTGGACAGGTATTAAAAAACCCAAATGTTTGCAAAATTGAATACTACCCAATACACAGCTTTATGAATAGGAGTAATTAAAAATGAGATTTGTAAAGTGCCCACCTATTTCCATACTTGACTTGTGCAGGTCAGCACATGGGGTGGTACAGAAAAAGCTTGATAGTTACACCACCAGTTATCTTCATCTCAGACATGCAGTTTAAGCTTTACTGTGAGCCCAACAATAATACATTTAATTAATACCAAAGATGATTGCTTCAAATGGAAAGGGAACTAACACCCTATTTGCTGAAATACAAAAAAAAATAGGTTGAATTGACTCCCGAAGTAGACATGCATGACTAAAATATATATACCCCCCAATCATCTGAGAAAGTCCCACAAAAGCACTCTGAATTGTACTACTGTCAAACCATTGGAACCATGAATTATAGCTAAATTATAAACACAAATACAACTATAAGCCTCTTCTGTCTTCTTCATGAGTTTCCTAACATTCTTAACTGAAACAATTCAGCGTTGAGTAGTCTTCTCAAGGTCTCGCTCTTGCCACAGTTCTTGTTCACAAGGCTGTAGTAGTTTATTGAATGAAGACATAAAGGTGAATCTGTATCTACTTTACTGAGTATTTCACGTGCAGACACAAGTGGGACAGGGTGTGCAACACCAGGCTTCTCAGTTGGCAGACAACCACCACCATGGCCAATTTTGGATCAAGCAGCGTATGTGCTGCTCTGTGCATCCTCCCTCTGAGCGCCTGCTCAGCCCCTTCCTAAAGCTCACAGAGGTTTCCATGAGATGGTGCAGGGGGTCCAGCGGCTGGTACAATCATAGAACCATAGAATATGCTGAGTGGGAAGGCACCCATCAGAATCATTGAGTCCAACTCTGGCCCAACACAGGACATCTCAAGAATCCTACCATGTGCCTGACAGCACTGTCTAAATGCTTCTTGAGCTCTGTCAGGCTGGGTGCTGTGACCACTTCCCTGGGGAGCCTGTTCCAGTGCCCAACCACCCTTTGAGTGAAAAACTTTTTCCTGATACACAACCTAAACCACCTATGACTCAGCTTCATGCCGTTTTCTCAAGTCCTGTCACTGGGTACCACAGCGATCAGTGCCTGCCCCTCCTCTTCCCCTCACGAACAAGTTGAAGACCGCAATGAGGTCTCTCACCACTCTCCTCCAGGCTGAACAGCCCAAGTGACTTCAGCCACTCCTATATGGCTTCCCCTTAAGGCCCTTCACCATCCTCGTAGCCCTCCTTTGGATGGATGCTCTCTAATAGCTTAATGTCGTTTTTTATTGTGGCACCCAAAACTGCCCCCAGCACTGGAGGTGAGGCCGCCCCAGTGCAGAGCAGGGTGGGACAATCCCCTCCCTTGCTCGGTTGGCGATGCTGTCCCTGATGGCCCCCAGGACAGTGTTGGCCCTCCTGGCTGCCAAGGCACTGCTGACTCACATTCAACTTTCTATCGACCAGGATCCCCAGGGCCCTTTGCACAGCGCTGCTGTCCCGTTCCCCAGGCTACACACACAGCCAGGGACAATCCTGCACTTGCCCCTGGCGCGGTTGGTGACTGTCCATCTCTAACTTGCCGAAGTGGCACCGCGGAGCAGAGGGCTCTCTCTGGCAGCGGTACCTGCCCACGTTCTCCGCTCGGGGACGCCCGCAGCGCCTCAGCTCAGGCGCCTTGCCCGGGGACCGGGGCCACCGGCGCGTCCCCAGCGCCCCGCCCGGTGCCGCTGCCGCCGCGGGAAGCTCGGAAGGGGCGGGCCCGGGCTCTGCCCGCCCTGCTCGGGCGTGTCCCGGCAGGGCTGCCGGGAGGGCGGCTCCGCTGAGCTCGGCTGTCTGTGCCCGCACCCAGCCCTGCGCGGCGGGAGCTGCTGCTCCGTCTTTGTGGCCGCGGCTGCGGAGGGCGGCGGTGCTGCGGTTCGCGGGGAGCCGAGCCCCGGCGCGGCGGCGGCGGCGGCAGCCATGGGGCTGCAGCCCCTGGAGTTCAGCGACTGCTACCTGGACAGCCCCTGGTTCAGAGAGCGGGTGAGAGCCCACGAGGCCGAGCTGGAGAAGACCAATAAGTTTATCAAGGAGTTGCTGAAGGATGGGAAGAACCTGATCGCCGCGACCAAGAGTGAGTGGCGGGGAGCGGGGGGAGCTGCGGGGGCGGCTGCCCGGCGCCGGGAGCTTTCGCCTTTGAGCCGGCGGCGCTCGCCTTTGTGGCACAGAGCTTTGCGCTGGCTTTCTCCAGCCTCTCCCTTGGGTTCCCCAGCAGCCGCTCGGAGACGCGGGTCCTTTCCAGCCCTTCTCCGCGGAGGGGAATAAGGGATAGAGGCGGTGGCAGCGCCGGGTGACTCCTGTTGCGTCTGCCCCGTTCCTGGGCCGGGCCTGGCTTCTGTGTTCGGTGGTGCCGAGCCCGGAGCAGCCCCGGCTGCCGTGTGAAACCCGGCTGGAGGACTCGGTCCCAGGTGCTGAGCGGCTGTGAATCGCGTACCGGAGCATAACCGTGTCGTGCCTGTGCATTGCAGCCTGTGGAGAGGCTGCTGGAAAATACCTCTGTCAAAAGAAGTGTGTACAGTAATTATCAGATTAGTTTTGTGCTGACAGAGGTGGTTACCAGTTCTATGTCTTTGGTCTCTTAAAATGTGATAGTGTTTTGTTAATTTTGCGTTTACTTGTTGAGTATATACGTATAAATAGTTAGCTATAATGTGTTTTATGTGGGAATCATGGTTTTTGTGCATGTTCTTGATATTTTTGTTGTTATTTTATTGTGCTAATGTATTTTTTCCATTTAACATAAGACGCAGTTGTGTAGTCACCTAAGTATTTAGTAGGATGATTTGCTATACCAATTTTTCAAATAAACCACTAATAGAGTGCTCTGGCACTGTGTTCTCGGAAATGTACAGCACCTATGGTATGGTAAACTTCTGAAGCCAGGAAACCATGCTGTCAGGATGTTTCCATTAAACTGATAGGGTTTTGGCTGGTGGTTTGATCAGTGTAGCTGCCTGGATATGGTGAAGTTTTTAAAACCAGAATTAACTCATTTCTGTAAATAAAACCCATTGTTTTCTCTGGTTTTGTCTGTGGTAGAAAGCACCATACCAAATTTCACTTGTCTGTAACTGTTATTTTTTGGCCAGTTAACATTCAGTTACTGCAAAATGTGGTCTTAGAGGATTATTCAAAGTCTGTGATTTGAAGTGTCAGTATATATCATCTTAACTTGGAGTGTCAAGTAAAAAAGTGTCCCCAAAATTGGATAAGAACAGTAGAAGGAAATAATTCCATTCTTATTCCTCAAGCATCTAGACAGTATTTTGGCAACTGCCCCAAGCGCTTAGTTGCTCATGTACGGTAATGTATACATAACTTAATTTGAAAGCCCTAACTCAAATGAATGTCCTGTCCCCAGCTGTGTGTCCACAGCACACCAGAATCCTGTGCTGGTAAATTGGCTTTGTTTGCAGTGCTCAGGGTGCTTTGCTGTGTGTGGTGGAAGCCAAGTGTGCTGGCCAGAGCCACCTGGCCTGAGAGGGCTTGATGAAATACTTAGGGCTAGCCCATGAGGAATATTTAGAGAGGCTGAGATCCTGCCTGGTGTTCAGGTCTAAGCACTGCCTTCCTTTCTGAGATGACAGTCAGAAGGTTTATTCTTGAGTTTAGTTGCTGTACTTTAACAAACATCTTCAGCATACTTGTTTGCAAAGTACAAACAGGTTAGACCCTTCTTCCCACATTTCAGGTTTCTGCAGTTATCTCTCCTCTTTAGAGTGCCCTGAGTGACAGGTTTGAAGCTGAGTTGCCTTCCTCTGGTGCTGGTGAAGGAGTGCCACTGTTCAACAGACATTTCAAGACAAATTGAAGCAGAGGAAGCACAAGAAACCCAGTGGTTAAAACCCACTAAAACCCCAGTGGTTAGGGTATTGGTCCTCGTGTTTTCAGAAGAAAACGTTATCATCTAAATTCTTTGAGGAACCTGATTCGTTTGCTGTCAGGAAACCACATGGGATTAGTATTTGTTCCAAAAACCCAGCTTGAGAAATGGTCTAGACACAATGGTCTATTCATTTGTGTCCAAACTGCATTTTCTGCAAAATTGAGTCCGCTGCAATTTTGAGAATGTGATAATAAAGCAGGGTGTAGTGAGCTTAGATGACTGCCTCTTAAACAACAGTTGCTGACCATTTTTAGAAAATTGTTTTAGTCTTTTGAACAAAAAAGGTCATCTTGATAATAGCTAAAATATTTCCCCGTTTCTAGAACTAGCTAAAATATGAGATTTGCACCTGGTGTAATTGATATATGGGTGTGATAGGCTGCTCTGAGTGGCGTGTGAAGTATACTAGGTAGTAGGTGCATTATTGTTCTTGAATTTGTGGGAAATGGGTAATTTGTGGTGGGAAGTAAGAAACCGCCAGCATTTCCCTCCCTTAGCAATTTCCTTATTTCACTTGTGAAGCTGGCAGCAAACGTTATGGGGATTCTTTAGGTGTGAATAACTGATGCAATTGAATAGATCCCTCTTCCTGCCTGACAGACAGCCTTGTAAGTGACTCTGATGCTGCCTGCACTGGGTTTCATCTTGACAGGTGATAGCAGATACTGCTACCACTTCCTCTAATTCATAGGAGCTACCAGTGTCTTGCAGGGCACGACAGTAACATGATGTGGATCCTCTCATTGGCTCCTTTCCATTTGTCTCCTCAGTTGTATGATTGTATTTTTTGTATTTTGAGATTGTATTTTTCACCTAAGACTCAGAAGAATTGATTTTTGTTAGTGCAGGACTATACTGCTAAAAAAAAAGAATTTGCATTTTTAAATTGTTGAATTTCCAGAGTAAAGCTTACTTCAAGTGTATCTTTACACTTTTTAAAGTTTCAGTAGTTTCAAGAATATGATAGAAAGATAAACAAGAGTGACTCAAAGCTGTCTATTTCCTGTGTAAGGTTTTGAATCACCCTGATGTCTAGTTCAAGCTAAATATTGGAAGGATGAATAAACAATAGGTGGTTATTCCTTTTTTTTATGACAGTTAAATGTGTTCAAAAGGAGTACAAACCAATTTTTTCCCTACTGTTACTAATCAGTAAATAGAAGTGATATACACATGTGCTTTTTAAAATAGAAATGCAGTATTTCTTAGGGGATTTCAGTACAGTTAAACAAGTTAGAATCAATAGAGTTTATAAATAACTTCTGTATGGAGGTAGTTGTGCTCCAGTGAAAGTCAATTTAAAGGTGCCTGATAAGAGAATCCTCATTCTGAATCATGAAATGAATGTAAGAGGTTTAGTTCTGAGTTCTTAAAAATCTGCAGTGCAGTTTGTTAGAGGCTAAAGAATACACTGGATGAATACTATATATTTAGTCTGAATTCTTCTCCCTGTGTTGGTCCAACTCTAGGTCTCTTCACATGAGTGTGAGATTTTTGGGAGGCTTTTGAAGGTATTCTTTGAAGGCTTTTTTTTGTATACCTGCAGCAGGAGCTGCCACTGCTAATGAGATGCCAAGGTGGAGTAGGAAGAGTCAGGATGAGTATAGGTTTTGGCCCTCTCACAGGGCCTTTGCAAAGGGTATTTGTGAGTGCATGCTCACAGCTGTTCCATGTGCCTGCAAGCAGAGCCTCCCCATTCTTGGATTTAGGCTCAAATCGGGGCAGAATTCTGTTTGAGTCAACTGCAGTGACTTTGTGATGGGCTGCTGAAGACAGAAGATGGATGTATTTGGTGCAGTGGGCATCCTGGCTATCCAGTGCAGCCCAGTATACTCAGTGACTGTTTCTTACTGCCATTTTCATTTTGTGTTTTTCATGGAAGTGTTATTTCTTGCACTCTTCCAGACAGAATACAAAATGGGAACCAAATTTATTTTATGTGTAGAAAGAGTTTGCTGGAATATACAGAGTTACTGATGAGTATTTGTTTTAACAAAGATGATTGAAGAACCTAATCCAGTCCCAAGCCCCAGTTTGATATCTGAGTTGTCCAAACCCATATTCTTTTTCTTGGCCAGTTCTCTGGTGTGTGGTGGTGGTTGACCTTGCAGACACTGGTCTAGGTTAGATTTTGGCCTGGCTTGGTGTATATATTATTATGTAAATATAAAAGCTGTGGTAATCCACATAATAACACCGCATAAAAACCTCTCAGACCACTTGAGCTGTGGTGCATTTTTTTCTTAAGCACTAATTGTCTATTTTTTAAAGCTTTCCTTTATATAATCTGCAGTTATGAAACCATGTGTAATATGTGCCAGCTTTTGAAGTATTTGGATTTTTTTTTTGCAACAAAAATGTTCTACTGACATTCCAGTACATGTCAAAGAAGTAAGATAAAACCACTAATATAGGGCTGGTTAATAACTTGTAGACAAGAAATGGACATTCACTAAAGATTTATGTAGAATCCAAAGATTGAGCAAAAGCTTAATGCCATTCTAACTTAATGGGGAAGGGGGAAATATTCCAAGAGGGTCTTAGTTGAACTTGTGTGCAAAGTTTCCTATGTCAACTGAGGTTAGGGCTCTATGTTTGATTATTTTACCTTGAATTCAGTGAGACCTCTGGATTAATAAATCTTTACATTTAGCATTTTAGAAAGCTATTTTATTTTTCAATTAGTAACTCAAATCCAGGCTTTATTTCTAATGTAAGGCATGCTTTAGGTGTGATAACCATAAGCAAACCAATGGTGTATGTGAATGCTCTAAGGTTTAAATTTGAAATATACTCTGCTAGGGCCACGTTAGAATAATGTAATAAAATGTTGCTTTTCCCTTCCCTTCAAGATAATTGACACAGCTGGGGCCTAATTAACTATGAAAGCACTTTATTTTTCTTTCTTTTCTGCTTGTAGATAAAGTTGCTTCTGTAAAAGGACCAGGGAAATGCTTATATTTTAGAAAGTACTCTAAAGAAGATTTTGTTTAGCTCCACCCCAAGTAGAGCATTCGTTACTGTGTCAGTAGCTATAAAAAGTGTCAGGCTCATTCTGTGGAGGATGCCAGTTTGTCAGCTTGAATCTCATCTCTTCAGCTTGAATTACTAACCAGCTCCATTACTGTCTTTGTCCTGTAGATGTTCCACTGTTCATTTTTTTTCTGTATTGAAAGCAGAGCGTTGTGCTACTGAACATCTGTGATAGCAGAAAATATGAAAATTCATGAGTTTATATGGATTTTCTTAGTTCTGAGAGATGTGAGAAACTGTCATTAAATGATTTTGTCTTTTAATCATTTGGGGAAAAGGTGCCATTTTTCAGCTTTAGATAAAATGTGTGAGTGGTCATTAAAGAGAGCATCACTGATAGGTGTAATTGTCAGTCTTCAGGACAAAAACAACAGGAATAAGTTTATAATTTTTAGATAAGTTGTCTGGTAGAGCATGTTGAGAAGGTTTTTTCCCTTGTTATATTTTTTTTTATGACAAGACTTTTAGAAAGGTAATTTTAGAATTTTATGGAATCTCAGTCTGTCTTAAGGAGTTGTAAAAAAGCGTGGATTTTCCCTACAGTCTGTAAAGTGCCAGCACCTGCTTGCAATTAAGAAAAACAGGCTCACTGCTAAGGTTGTAGGTGTATGCTGTTCCTAAAATTATCCTGTGCCTGCCAGCTCTGTGTTGTAAAAACGTTACAAATTTTAGCAAGCTGACCTTATGACACTGATAACACTTCTCAAGTCCAGTCTAAAATAACTTGGTAAGTTTTATTGAGGCAGACCATCTCTTTCTGCCTGGCACAGATGTTTTTCCAAGGAAGCAGGAAGGAGGGTGCTATGGTGATTTTTTTTTTTTTTTTGGGAAGTAGCAAACAGGCTGGGGTTTAGAAACATGTTTGGACTGGCACTGAAGAGCTGCATCCCAGTACTTGTCTCCTCTTTCCCAGCTGTTTTGTAATATTATATAATGAATGTATAAGGTTTACATTGACTGTAGTGCTTTTGTTTTACAATGCCAACTTCAGTCACTACTGCAACACTTAACACATTAACCTAAAAACCAGGGGCTTGGCTGTTTTAGAGAGAGAGTTCACAGTGTGTGACTCTTGGCAATATGCTTTATGTTTTGATAATGTGGGTTGTGGCTTCTTGAGATAATTTTTATGATGTGCTCATGTCTGATGGGCCTTCCTTTTGTGTCTAATGCCACTTTTCTGAGTTTCAGTACCATATTTACTGTTCCACGACAGCTGTCCTTAAGATGTTACAATATGCTCAGTGTTTTGGTTATCTTTTAAAAGTCTTCAAGTTTCTGAGTTGACTAATTAAGACACTTGGAGCAATTGAATGCTTTCTGGAATATCTGATGAATGTAAAATATATGATCAAATAAACTCAGGCACATATTGGCAGAACAATTTAAGAAACTACTGTTCAGGGAATGTAACATCTCTCTGCTGGTGGTTGCTGCCACCCACTGTAGTTGTCAATCTTAATCAGCACCCAAAATCTGCCTCGTTGCTAAGTCAAACCCATCTTCCTTGCCAAATTTAAACTCAGCCATCAGTTTTGCAATGAGTTGAAGCAGGCACTTGTACTTCATCCCAGCAGCTCCTCTAGAGGTTGTTTTCCTCTGGATGTGACTTGGGTGGAGAGAGGGCAGTAATTTATGAAGCCCCATATTATACATCTGGGATAAATGTGTGCCTTCTGTCCAAAACACATACTTTGGTATCTCACTGGGAAATAAGATACTGGAAAGGGAAGTCTGTAGCCTAGTTTACACTATCCTCCAATTCTTTTCCTAAACAGATAATTTGGGCAATTTTTGACAGACAGCCTCGATGTCATGTTGTTTTTCCATACCTGCTTGTAACTATGGATGGAGCTTCTTGCAGATACCATGCTCTTTGTTTTTTACTCCTTCTGCTCTGTTTTTGTTTCCTCCCTTTGTTGTTCTTTTCCTGTGTATTTGCTCATCTTTCAGGATAAAAATAGAGAGAAAACATCCAAGCCCTCAGAAGCTATGTGGCCATCACAGGCCAAGGCCAAATCAGAAGTTCCTGTAAATCATTCATGCTAGCTTGTCCTTTGTGGGAAAGGAGCGGCGTGCGGGAGAAAAATAATCAACAGGGATGGAAAAATCACAGTGTTATTAAACAGATAGTGGTTTTACTACAGCCCACACCTTTGAACAAACCTCCTGTTGTTGCCTCTTTAAATGAGAGGAGTGGGCAGGTGAAGGGTATTGGCTCAATAGGTAGGTCAGAGAGGGGCTTTGTCTCTCAGTGGATCTGGTTGTTACAGCTTCCCTGGGTCCTTGTCAGCTTTTGTGTGTGCACCTGGCTGGTTGGGACTGCGTGTCCTTGAAGAGCAAAAACAATGTTTTGTTTAATTTGGCAGGGAAAATTGAGTATCCAGGATAAAACAGAGCAGGGCTTTGTACCAGAGCTGGGCCTTGAAGGGCACTGTCGTGTGTGTGGTGTCCAGGAATAGGTTCTCAGCCACTTTGTTGCTGGTGAATGGTTTTTAGCTTTGGAACGTGTCCATTTCCTCCATTAGGCTGGGGGCTTGACTTGCATGGGGGCTTAGAAATAATGTATGAATTAATGCTGAGGAATATGAAGTTTGGCATACATTAAGTATTTAAGCCTTAAGAAAAATCAGATTGTATTGTATCAAATCTCAAAAATGGCGATGTTTTCTCAAGCAGAGAGAGCAACGTATTTTTGTTTGTTTGGTTTGATCTGTGATTTTGTCAGCATTAGAGTTGCTTGATTTGAAAAATATTACTAAAATTTGAATGTATGTGTGTTGGAACAAAAAAATGTGGAAACTTGTAGCAGTTTTACATAAAAATGTAATTGCTTAAAATGTGCTTCTTCAAAAGATATCTTGCTGCCTTGCAAACAGGTGGAGGGAGCACACTAGCAGGTCACGGAGGACCTGACACAAACTTGTCAAAACATCATTTTGACAGTGGGTCCCAGTTCCCAGAAATCTGTTGTGAGGCTGAGCTCGTGGCTGATGTGGATTAACAGACTGTGAGTGCTGCATAGTGTCAGGCTTTGGAAAACATCAGTGCTCTGAGAGCAAAACAGTGTAACCTGTCCATACCTTTTTCCTCTTAAAGTCCTGGGCTGTAAGCTCTCTCTGTTGGAGAGGCCTGGACTGACTGACAAACCAGTCATAAGCCAAAGGACTGTTTCTCCAAAGCTTTTGCCTGTTCAACTCCTCAGCCTGCAAGCTTTTCAGGAACAAAGCTGACTTTGTCCAGTCTGCTCTCAAACACTTGCTCTGTGGTAATATTACTGTTCTTTTATTGTGCTTCATTTTATGCTTTCAGTCATTTCAAAATGCACAGTTTCAAATTTCTGTTGTGCCTCTTCCTAGCTGTTCCTTTGTTCCAGGGGATTCAGCGTCTTTGATAAAAGAAATCAAACTACCTACAATTATTGCCTTTTTTTTTTTTTTTAAGTTTTAGAAGTGCCATGGCTTAACCCCAGCTAACAACTGAGAATCACACAGCCACTTGCTCGTTCTCCCAGCTAGTGGGATCAGGGAGAAAATTAGAAGGGTAAAAAGCTAGAAAACTCCCAGGTTGAGATCAAGACAGTTCAACAGGGAAAGCAAAAGCCATGCACATAAACGAAGCAAAACAAGGAACTCTTCATTGCTTCCCATGGGCAGGCAGGTGTTCAGTCATTTCCAGGAGAGCAGGGCCCAATAATATGTAAGGGTTACTTGGAAAGACAAATGCTGTTACTCCAAACATTCCCCCACTTCCTCCTTCTTCTCCCCTCTTTATATGTGGAGCATGACACCATGAATTCCTGCTTATCAAACCAGATTTCCTTTTATGACAAGGTAACACACCTAGTTGATGAAGGGAAGCTGGCTGATGTAAAGGTTTTGGATTTCAGTAAAGCTTTGGATGCTGTCTCTCACAGGGTCCTTCTGCCCAGGCTGTATAAACAGCCCATGCAGTGGGTGAGCAGCTGGCTCTCGGGTCGGGCACAAAGGGCTGTAGTGAAGGGGGTGGACTGGAGACCTGTCACTAGTGGTGTTCTCTAGGGCTCCATCTTAAGCCCTGTGCTCTTCAACATCTTCTTTAACAACTTAGATGCAGGACTGGAAGGGATGCTAAACAAGTTTGCAGATCACATAAAACTGGGAGGAGCTGTTGACTCGCTGAAGGCAGGGAGGCCCTTCAGAGAGACCTTGACAAAACAGAGGGCTGGGCAATCACCAACCATGTGAAGTTCAGCCAGGGCAAGTGCCAGATTCTGCACCTGGAATGGGACAACCCTGGATGTAGGGACAGACTGGGGAGTGAGAGGCTGGAGAGCAGCGCTGTGCAAAGGGACCTGGGGGTCCTGGTCGATGCCAAGTTGGATGCGAGTCAGTGCCCTGGCAGCCAGGAGGGCAGCTGTGTCCTGGGGGGCACCAGGCACAGCATGGCCAGCTGGGCAAGGGAGGGGATTGTCCCGCTCTGCTCTGCACTGGGGCGGCCTCACCTCCAGTGCTGGGGGCAGTTTTGGGTGCTGCAGAATAACCAAGATATTAAACTATTGGAGAGCATCCAAAGGAGGGCAAGACAGATGGTGAAGGGTCTTGAAGGGAAGCCTGATGAGAAGTGGCTCAAGTAATTTGGTCTGTTCAGCCTGGAGAAGAGGAGTCTGGGGAGAGACCTCATTGCAGTTATGACTTCCTCATGAAGGGAAGAGGAGGGGCAGGCACTGATCTCTTCTGTATGGTCACCAGTGACAGGATATGACGGAGTGGCTTGGAATTGTGTCAGGGGGGGGTTAGCTTGGATATCCAGAACANGCTTGGATATCAAGAAAGATTCTTTCCCCAGAGGATGGTTGGGCACTGGAATGAGCTCCCCAGGAAAGTGATCACAGCACCAACTCTGACAGAGCTCAAGAAGCATTTGGACAATACTCTTGGGCACATGGTGTAACTCTTGGGGATGGTGCTGTGCAGGGCCAGGAGTTGGACTCAGTGATCTTTGTGGGTCCATTAAAACCCAACATATTCTATATCGCTTCAGTCAATTGGGGTCACCTGTCCCAGCTGGGTCTCGTCCTAACCTCCCACGCACCCCCAGTCTCCTCACCAGCATGGCTATGCAAAAACTAGAAAAGGCTTTGGCTCTGTGTAAGCCCTGCTCAGCAGCAATAACAAAGACATGCCTATTAGTGTCACTGTGTTCAGCACAAATCCAAAACTCAGCTCCATACCAGCCACCATGAAGAAAATTTTCTCTATCCCGGCCAAAGCCAACACAAGAAGTGGAAGAATCATATGTAGAAAAGAAATGCTTCTCTCTCCCACAGCTATTTTTGTTTTGTTTTACAAAACATGTTTATGTGTCTTCCAACACCATTACTGCTTGTCCCATGAGGTTCTGTAGGGTTGTACCTGAGGGGGAAGGCTGCCATCCTGAGGGGTAGGGAACTAGCTAGTCAAGCATGGAAATTTATTGTTGCCAACTGTTTCTCTCCTCTCACGGCAGTTTTTTGCAATGTTTTGTGAAGGAATCTGCTAAGCTCCAGACACGAAGCTCAAGTTTTTGTGTAGTTAGTATAATGAGCTAAGGAAATGTTTGTGTTGCATCCTTGAGTGTGGTGTGTAGAACTTGATGCTCAGTTTAGATGGACTTTGCTGAGGGCCTATAGCAAAACTGGAGGAGATGGGAACCTAGTGACCAAGTAGTGCAACCAGCTCCGAGGGTATTGATGACTAGCAATGCCCTTTGAGAGGGCTGAGACCTGAAAACAAGCAGACTGAAGGTCTGTGAGAAAGGTCAGTCACACACAACCTAACAGAAAATTTTACTGTCTGTACAAATATTACACAGTACATGTGGTATGTGATATCCAAGATGCAAATTTTATTTAGAAAATGGAGCTTTGTGACTCAAGAGAAATGATTCTTTGGTTTCACTTACCTGGAAATTCCATTTCCCTTCCTGCCTCCATTACCCACTTTAATATATCTGTAATTAGAATGTGTCAAGTATGAATTCCTCTTTATTAATTTGCAAAAGCACCTTATATTTTGGTGCAACATAATTTGTATATAGGGTACTTTTTTTTTTTTTTTTGTTGCTGCAAATTAGTTGCTGCCAGTCTTGAGGATCTTTCTGTAGTGGTCATGGTTCATGTCTGCAAAGTTAGTTCTCTTTTCCTATACATGAATAATTTTATGTTTTGAGTGAAAAACCAAGCTGTATGTAGAGAAGTGACTTTGTGAGCAGCTTTGGGCAAACCCTTCACTGGTTTATATCTTTCTTTCTGTCACTATATAATCTATTGCTTCAAATTTAGGGTTAAGCATTTCATGAATATTGAAATGTCACAAAGAAGTGTTGTGTGTAAGTCCTTTCTGCATTAGGGGAGGCTGCACCCACTGCTCTTTTTCTGTAGTTATTATTTGAATTGAGCAGTAGTTATAAACTGGTTTTATCCTCTTGAAGGAAATTAGCTTAATATAGAATCTGAGAGGAGGATGTTCCATATTCTCCTGCAGTCATGTGGTGGACATCTCAGTACGGAGGGCATGGCAGTATGAGCTCAGAAAGCAGCTGTTCTGCCCTTGCCATGCAGACTATTCAGTGGAAATTTCAGTCAGCAGTTTGGCTTTTCTAAGGTTTACAGCATTTCATCATTCACTTTTTTTTATAGAAAGCACACAGATGTGAAAAAACCCAAGTATGCCAACCTTGCTATAATGCTTCATGGATGTACTGAAGTCCACTTCAGGTTGGTAAGGTTATTGCAAAGTTTGCTTGATTGAGGAGGGTTTTTTTTCCTCTTGTAATTTTTTTTTTTTGTTGTTCTTGAAATGAAAGTGTTTAGAAGAAAGCTGGCTTTGATACCTTCTTGGAAATTAGCTTGGCATAATTACCATCAATGCATTTAAAAATGGAATTAGGAACTAAGATGTCAGGTAGGAAAAGTAGCAATGTTTTTTGGATGGAGGAAGCAACTGGACCACATGGGCGATTAATCTGATAGTGCCTCCTCCACCACTTCTCTCTGGTACAGAGAAAAGTTTCTTTCGGTGGAACTTAACTGTGTTTGTAAGCAACATGTAACCAAAACAAGTAATCAAAGCCCCTCGTGAAACAAAAGCTTCTGATACCACAAAAATGTCAAATAACTCCCAAATAATTCTATCAACATCTATTTCAATTTCAGTCCTTTTATAAATAAAGCTTTTTGTATGTGCTTTCCATTCCTGTAGTGCTATGGTTTGCTTGGTTTTAGGATCTTGAAGACTTGTGAGCAGATGAAAGGGATTGTATGCTTTTGATGTGTCAGGTTTGATAGCAAAGCCTTGTTAAGAGAATTTATCTTTAAAGAGTGTTATCTTTTGAATAAGGGTGCTGTTTTTCATAGAATTTTCTTTTCCTGAAACCCTTTCTTTCAGTTTCTCTTTTAAATATAGAATATTTCTATATTTAATAGTGGTCTGGAGGTGATCTCACGTATCATGAGGACATTATTTAATAGCCTTATTGGAGCATTGCTTTCCAAACCCTATTATTAGTGTAGTAGCCGAGAGAGATATGAGCAGCTGCTGAGTTTTGTTCTGGGTGCCTGAATGGGTGTGTTGGGGTGGCATTCCCAGTGACAAGCAGAGGCACTGGGGGTTGCCAGGAAGGAATTTTGATTGGAAAATAGTTGACATGAACTCAGTGGTTGCTGATTCTGTCTCCTCTCTCTGTCTTCTCTCTGAGAGGTCTGAGTAGCGTAACTTCTCAGATGATTCCTGCCATAGTCAGCAGAAATTGCTGCCTTCTTCACCTCATTTGATGTCTTTAGCTGCCTTTCTGGTGAACATTTATAGAGCAAACTCAGGTGAATGTTCGAGTTTGAGTATTAGGGATGAGCAGCAAAGCTCTAATAGGCATGGGTTTTAGCACATGCTACCATGGAGACATGCTCATGGCTCCTAAGAGATTTTGGGATAGAGCTGTAGGGCAGAACAACAGCTGAATCGAGTCCTCTTCAAAGTATGCACCTCTAGTTCCTCGGTAGGCTTTGGAAAAGATACGCTCCAGACCAGTGCTGCCAATGTCAGTTGAATTTTTAGTCACAGCAGAACAATTAGAAGGGGGAAAGACATGTCTTTTGTGGCTCTGTAAAACAGTGGATAGAGTAGATTGATGTCAGTATTTAGTCACGTCAGAGGAAGAGAGCACGACAGTTCTCTTCTGAGGAGGGATGTGGTGAGGTTTCTTGCTTACTTGCTTTCTTGAAGACACTTGGTTATTCCTAGTTGCTGTGCTTTGAGAGAGGGACCCATTGTACTGCTCTCTAGTGCGGTTTGCCTCAGCCTTTTCAGGTGATGGTTTCTCTAACCTTTTCCAGGGGGAAAAAGAAAAAAACCATACTGTTTTGTATGACATTATTGTACTGCATAATATTGAATGGTAGCATTCATTTATTGAGCATTATTGAGTGAATTTGTTAATTTGTTTTCATTTTCCCTTGTGTTTTTTGTTTGCTTAAACCTGTTGGACTTGATTGCTGGCAGGCACTTTTCTTGAGTTGCCTTTTGATACTTTATGGATTTCTCATGGTTTTTGGCTCAAAGCCCATGCGAATGTTTCAGTGGTATGTGCAGTATAGGGAGCTGAAAATTCCTTGGTGTTGTAAATAGTTCCATTAATGTTTGTTTTCTTAAGTTATAATGATGTTTGTCTGTGAGCTGGTTTAATGTTTGTTTTCATTTCAAGAAGATACATAGTTACAGCTGTAAGTGGATAATGAATGTGAACAGAGGGAATTGAGAGTTGTTGTTTTGTGTCTCGGCAAAATGAAGCACGTCTGTCTGGCAATGACTAATTCTTCTGGATACTCTTAGTGATACCAGATACTTAGGAATTCAAGTCAGAGGGAAATTCCTTGCTTAGCCCTATACTCCTGCAGTGAACAGCTTGGTGTGGTTGGGATGATAACATGAAGCTCCTTGTTTAGGGTTGCCACTAGAAAAACCCAGTAGAAGGATTTATGTGCAGGAAATGTCATCAGGAGAATTAAAGGTGAGTTTATTTACTTATGATCAGCCAAGTCACAACCCATTTTAAAGTCTTGCTAATGGTTTCCTGTGTTCTATTTGTAGCACTGTGGGTTTTTTTTGTCAGGTAAAGTATGTACACGTTAAAACACATTAATATGAGATTATTCCTAAAAGTAAACAAACAAAGTTCTTAACCTATATAGCACTTAAAAATCCAAAGTGTGTAAAGCATTTTAGATGGGAACCTTTCAGCATCCTGTGCAGTAGGTTGGGCTGTGGTTCTGTTTACACACGGCTGAAGTGAGAGGCCGAGTGATTAGATAGGAATGCACATCAAGCCCTCACTGGAGATAGAGTTAGTTATTAGGAGGCCCTGACATTTAACCCTTTTACCCATGCATTGGCACATTTGGTTTTGTAAGACAGCTTGGAGACGTTGGGATTGTGCTGTGAATTGTGAGAATTTCAGACTGCCCATTGAATTCCCTAACCAGTCATCAGAACTGTTTCCATGTAGGTTCTTGCAGGTTTGAAGGAGTGCATTGGATTTTAAATGCTCAGTTTTATTGTGCAGTCATGTTAAATGTTCCAGTGAGGTGGTGAACCCACCTGTTTGGTTCTTTGTATTTCTGGAATATGAAGGACATGGGACTGTTCTTACCTTGGTGCTCTGATAGAATTGGGAATGCTTTGGCTTGTGCTGGTTGGAAATGTACCCCAACTCCAGCAATCGCTTCCAAAACTACATCCAGTCAGGCAACAATCTACACACACTGCACTAGTCACAGTACAGTGGCTTTGGCTTGTCCAAACCTCACCTTGTGCCCAGCAGCTCACTCAGGCTGAAGGTGCAGCTGGCTGTGCCACCCTGTGCCCATGCAGACAGTGTCCCCTGCCTCGGTGCTGCCTCTCTGCTGCTCCTTGCTTCAGTCTGCCTCACACGGAGCCAGAGCCAGCTGCACCCTTTGAAGCTCGCTGCCAGTTTTTACTCAGTTTTCTCTTTTTCCTATCCGTGGCCCTACCCTACTTAGTCTCTGCCCTTACAGATGGTTACTACCGACACCAGTCCTAAATTTAGCCCTAAATTTTTCCTTCTGAATCCATCCTTAGTCCTAATTTGGTGATTGTAGCCTTTAGCAGATGCAAGCCAAGAAAGGAAATTTTCCCTGCTGATTCTAACAGCTATCATCATCTGGCAAACCTCTGCTGAACCCAGCAATGAGTATTCCTGCTGGCTGCTACCCGGCCCTAAAAGTAATTGGCTGAATTTTTGGATCCTTCTCCTTCTGTCTGTTGACGGTGGTAACTAATAACAAAACAAAAAAAAAAAAAAAAAAAAAAAAAAAACAAAAAAAAACAACACAAAAACTGAAAGCCTTGCAAGTGAATCCTAGCTCAAGTCTTGCCCTAAGACAAAGCACGTGGCTCCCACCAACTGCTAAATGAGGCATGAACTAAATCTTACTTGGTTCCATTCTTTTATATTGATTATGTGTGGACAAATGTCTTAGAGTAGCGTGAATCTTTGGAAACCAGGAGTGAAGATTATGGAATGTATGTAAGGCCGGTGTGCCTTTTAGTTCCACCAATGGGAAAGAAGATAACAAATTAAGAATCAGAAAAGATTTGGCAACAGCAAGCCAGCTTAATTATAAGTTGCCAATAGTCACAAAGTTTTCAATTTTTAAGCTATTTTTGTATTAGTAATTTTACATGCCTTACAAAGTATTTTTTCATCTCTGTTGCTAATGAGGACAAGAGGATGGTTGTGCTTTGAGTTGACATCAGACCAAAAATATAAGAAGACTGTTTATGCAGAGGTTCCCATTTGCAGATGCCTGCTGTGGGATTGAGACATATCAGGGGAAGATTCCCCTCCTCCTGCCCACAGCCATACATGAGAAAGAAAACATGAGTGCTTTTCCTTTCCCTTTGTATCCATGTAGCTGATTATGTGTGAACCATTTGTCTCATCTGTCTTGATGGCACTTTAAATAAAGTTTTAAATACAGAAAGATGAGATAATGGTTCTATGTATCTTTTACTGAGAGAAATGATTTTTTGTGGGGAGAACTCTCTTCATTTACCGGGCTGTAATTAGGAAATCACCATCCATTTTCTGGCCACAGTTTTATATAATCTGTGCAACTGTGAGCACTGTTCAAAACTTACTATACTACCTTTGTCTGGGAATCCTACACTGGTCTTTGGTATGTTTTATTTTGTTTTGATATAAATTGCTGCAATGTAGAAATAGGGAGCTTGTGATACTCACGTTTGGTTTTATTAAGTGCCTGTTACTGCTAACTCTACACTTGAAATAAATTTGAGATCAAATCACTTGTTTTGGAGGAGTGGGCTGGGCTGGAGAAAAGCCATAGTGTTTTGCTGTGGGTTTTGGCCACAGGAACAGAGAGGTCTTCTGAAAGGAGTGAATCTGATCTTATTTCTATTTTTCTTTAAAGGTTTCTTTCTCGTCAGACTCTGTCTCTTGACATCCCAGGGCATCTCCTCTTTTTCTTGCATCACCCCACAATTACACAGTACTTTGGTGAACATTCTTGTGGTCAATAACATATGTCAGTACAAGTTGCACTTCCAGCTTTAAATGTGCCTCTAGAGAAGATGAAAACTAAACAAATACTTGACAGTACTGAGGGCCCATGTTCACCTGGGCACACATCTGTATTCAGGGTCTTGCACACACCCAGTGCAAAGCTGTGACGGTAGAAAATGGGCCCTGCTGGAGCTTCCAGAGGAAAAGCTAATGATGGTTTGCAGTACTGGGGCTGGGATTTGATATTATCTCTTGCTGCCAATGCAACCTCCGTGGTTAATACAACTTCTCTAAGGGCCAGAACCTGTCTGTGGGAGACTTGGTCCTGTGCTGCAGCTTTTGGTGCAATGTCTCAGGCACTGCAGATCCCTCCTGTTAGCTCTCCTGTGCCTTTGCAGAGCATCTGCTTTCCCTGCCTGCTCTGCTTCTACCCCTGGAAGATGTAGCTGTCATTTCTAATTAAAAAATTATTTGTATAATTTCTGTACACAGAAACAAAGGAGTTGAACTGTAAATTATTGCAGAACTTTTATTGTAGGGTCTCTGAGGAAAGTGGATGTTGTACTTTACCACTTTACCACTAATCAGATGTGCCAACATGCTTCCTCTTGGGTAATTTTCCTTGTCTTCTTAAGTTAGCCATTTCTGCTTGAAACAATGCCTGAACATTTAATTGCTTAGAATGGGTATTTCTGCAGGGAAATAGTGGTAATATGAGTTATGCTTATGTTGTGTTCCCATGAACTCCAGATATTTGTATGTGTGTTGTGTGTTCCATCCTGGTATCTGTGTACCGTTCACCCATGACAGGAAATGAAGGGAAGAAACACCCAATAACTAGAAAAACTTGTAATTCAGTCCTTACACCTTCTTTGATATGCTGTCCCTTGCTAGACAGGGTTGTTATTTGAATTGCAGGATTTGAAGTTGAGGACAGAGTAGCCTGAAGCACTCCATCATACAGAAGCTTTCATAATTGGTACAATTAATACCAGTATAATTTCTGTTGCAGTCATCGTGTAGGAAGAAAACCTCATTCATTTGACTGTAAACATTGAGGGCAGTATTTCTTATACATTGTGGGTCACTAAATTCCTCACAGTACTCACAGAGGCTTGCTAGACTGAGGTTATTTATGTCAAGTGATTTACTGGGCAAAACTGTCAGCAGAAGTGCAAGCCTCAGTTGAGCTGGGTGAGATTTGTTATATACCATGGCCTCCACTAAGGTTCTGGCAAGTGCAGCTTTCCTGAATAGTGTGAAAGACCTCATCAAGCTGTCTCTGATAATTAGATTTGACATGGCTAATACCTGAAATACAGGCAGGACAGTCATGTGGCCAAATCATGGCTTGTCAGCAGTGAATGTGTTTGTATTGGGTTGCCAGTGTTGTTTTTGGGAAGGGAGCATTGCAGAAAGAACATGTAGAAAAAAAATATGTAGATGCTTCGTCCACTCTGTGCTGAAATAAAAGGCTCTAATTTTGCTATGCCAAATGTTTATTTATGTATTTAATTAAAGCATAAGAACTGCCCTTGTTTGATAAGAGGAGATTGGGAGATGTGCAGACATTGTGAAATACTTAAAACATTTTAATTCTGGGTATCTGAGAATCACAGGATGAGCTTAGGTTGTCAATCCTTCCTAGTGCTGAGGAACAGCAACATTTAACCATCTATCTCTTTAGTTTAATACTGACCTCATGTCTCCTGTCTCCCTTTTTTTTAATGGATTATAATGTTGGATTAAGTGAGGCTGTCATGCAATGTATTAGGTGCTGCTGTTGCTTTCTTTAATGACTGGGGAGGGATGCAATTTAGAAAGAGAAAGCAACTAAAACGTGAGTGTGCAGACGTGTCCCTGTGCTTGGTTGCTGAAATTGCAGATAACATGACCAAGATCATTTAACTTTTGGAAGAATCCTTTAAGCAACCTGGGATTTCTATGGGCATCATTTCTGCAGAATAAATACACAATGCAAATGCTGGCTTTTGAGTTTAAGAAAAAGCTTAAACAATTATCTTCTGTTCCCTTAATGCCTTTCTGTGTTCTTCAGATCAAAATTTGCTCACTTATATTAAGAAATGAAAATATATTTAGCTTGCTGATAGATGAAACAGAGCTGCTTTAAAGCAATTCAGAAATTATTCATATCATAGGCAAATTCCTAAGAGAGAGGCAGGGAAGGTAAGTGCATGATGCAACGTGAAGTAAAGATTCTTTTTTTCTTGCCTTTAAAAGAGCTTTGGATGAGTGTGTTTTGTTGCTTTCTAGCTTTAAGATTTTCTTAATTTTAATTTCCTAGTATCAGAGGAAAAGTCTTTCTGGATTACTGTGGCAAACAGGCTAAATGGGTATAGTCAGAAATAGTTGTGGTTGCTTTCAACCAAATGTGGCCAGTTGCTCAATTGCCTTCATAATTCTTTCCTCTGCTTTTTAATTTGGTTGGCTGCACCTTCTTTTTTTTTTTTTTCCTTCTAGCTCCAAAAGAAAGTTCACAATTCAAGGAAAGAAGAAATTGGAACAGTTAGTGGCGTTTTTCTGAGGTGCACATTCCTGCAGGTAGTAGGAGTCCCACCAGTTGAGCAAAACAACTTTGCCTATTGATGTTTTGCTTGGAGCCACAGAGTGGATTATGAAATTCCTGGAATTGAATTGAAACTTCAAATATACAAACATTTAAAAAAAAGTGGCGAGCTTGTGTTATCTGTAGGTTTTTGGGGTTTTTTTTGTGTTTCCAATTTTCTCTAACTCTGTCAGGCCTGGGACACAGAGAGACCTTGAGTGCCTGTGACTGAAACCCCTTTCAAAGCATGAAGACAGCCAAAGAAAATCTAGGTTTGCAGCTGTCTAAAGCAATTTCCAGCTGATAGCCTGGCTTTGTCACACCCTGTTCTTTATTATACAAATCTGGCTGCTGGATTGCTTTGGTGCAGTGCTGTGCAGCAGCCAGAGATTCCTTTGGTCCAGTCCATGGGAGGTTAGAGTTGAACTTCCCTGAAGAAGTGTTAATTCTGGTTTATGGAGTCATTAACCCCACTGCTTTTTCAAATAAATAGAAGATATTCTGGAACAAATGTTTGTATCTTATTCTTATTTGGTCTGTTTGGCTGTATCACAGTGTATTATTTAAGCTGTGTCACAGGAATTGGTAGTGTGATGTTCCCACCCCCCCAGTGTATTGCTAGCTGTCTTGTTTTTTCCTTTGTTGTCCTTTTGTTTCTCTCCAATTTTTGTGATGTTGTTAGACTTTTTTTTAACCAAGGATAAAGCAAATTTATCAGCGAAAGGGAGTTTGCTACTTTACAAAAGTGAAGATATGATCCATGAGAGAATTAGTGCTATAAAAAACTTAGAATATTATTTATACAGACTTCAACACTCCTTTTTTCCTGAAGATGCCTGAGAAGTGCTATAATGCCTTCTGGTTTTCCCAGTCATACGTAGCTGAACTGTGTGTATGCAGAATGGATGGGGAAACTTACTGGCTGATGCCTGGTGAAATTTCCCTTCCCTCAATTAGCTGAATTATGTCAGTACTGCAAGAGAGAAACTTCTGTCTCTAGTTAGGGAATAACACTTAGCAGATGTGGGAGGTAGTTCAGGTGTGGCTCTAAGAAAATTAAACTGTTTCTAGCTTCCATGAGTCCTAAGCTCCTAAAATAACCCCTTAATTGCTAACTTGTTCAAGTGTTTAATAAATATTGGCTAATTTATCTCACATACTTGCACGGTGTGAATGTGACTTGATGGGTATGTCTTCATAGCATGATGAAGAATTGGGCAGCTAGAGGATTAAACACCATCCTAGTTGCTTGTGATCTAGGTCAGATCTGAATCTGGTGATCTGGATAGTAAACCCCCCGCTTGTTGACAATTAGCTTGTAGTGGACCTTCACTATAAATTACAGCATTTGTCAGATTCATAAGTACTGTAGTGAGATAGCTGTACCCTGTTTCACTACCAGTGCTCCTGTAGCAGAAGTGGTGAGAGGAAGATGTGGTGACCTGAATAGCTGAGTATATTGTTCACTGATAGATTTTATCCTGCTGATAAGAGGCTGAGGTACTTCCCTGTATAATAGCTGGGGCATAGCATGAGTCAGTGACTTTATCAAAGTCTGTTCATGGGCTGGAACATGAAACAAAGTCTCTTGAGCCTGGTTCTATTGTTTTGTGCATGAAGCCAGTTTTCCTAATTCAATATATTCTACTTTTAAACAGAATTTATGCCAAGACACTTGAGTACTGGCAGACATACACTACTTGTATTTATTTATTTATTTGTTTGTTTTCTCAGGGCATGTCACTAGTGTGAAATCATTGCCCCCGCTCAGAATTCCTGCCTAACTACAGCTGTTTTGAGCTTGGGATGCTGGAACAGTGACAGATATATGAAGCTAGGCAGAGAGTTTGCAGCTGGGAGTTTGCAAACATGCAGGTGGCAGTTTGATTTGGGAAGAATGTGTGTTTCCAGTGCTGTGGCCAGGCTGATGTGTGCAGAGAACATGGATGTGTGTGACATTTTCCAGCTGCTGAGCTGCTATAAATGATATCATCAGAGTCACATTTCATCTGTGTCTTGCTATGGGTTCATGATTTGGCTTCAGCCAGCAGCAGGTCAGATTTGCTTCATGTTTGAATCCAGTTTTCCTTGCAATACTGGCCATCAGTTTGCCCTTGTGGTTCTTAAAAGGATGAGTGTGGTGTGTGATGTGCTTCCTCCATGTGTGCTGTGTGTCCTTGGTGGTCCTTTTCCCATGGCTGCAGGATTTGCACAGGGCCAGCGATGGATGTTTTCATCTTGGTCCCACATTTAGTTGTGAAATTACATTTGCACATGGTGGAGTAGCAGAAATAAAGGTAGTGCTGCCATTGATCAGGGGTTTCAGTGATGTCTGTTGAATGTGCAATTTGATCAAATTACCAGCTCACTGGTTCTAATAGACAGTCTTTCTTGGAAAATAAATCCTGCTGATTCTATGTGTATGTGCTTTATGTCCCAAAATAGTGTCTCGGTGTTTCAAAAAAAAAAAGTTGGTTTTTTTGGGCTTTTAAAAATCTATGTCCCCCATCATCTAACATTGATTGCAGGGTTGGAAGTGATAGATACCAAGACTTTGAGATGCCTTAGAAAATATTGGCTTTAGATGCTATCTGCTCTTCTGCTTGTATTTCTTCTTCTTGGGAAGTGAATTCTGTGTTTCCAAGTGCTTTTTTTTGTTTGCACTAAATGCACTATTATGTTTTCCCTGATCTGCTTCTGGAAATACTTGGTGAACCAGGGCAGAGTGTTGGCTGTGTGTTGGCCTTTTTCCAGCTCAAACACTCAGCAGTCACATGTGTAGGGGTTATCATCCTTCTCTGAACTTTGTTCTGGCTTTTGGATGTGATAAATGCTCCAGGATCAACATGACAGCAGTTAATGAAACTACAGGTCATTAGTGTTTGTTTCTGAAGTGGAAACTAGCTGTGGGAGGGGAAATGTATTTCCTGTTACTTCATAATGTGGAAGCAAGGGATCTGCCTGGACTTCTGTGTTCTGCTCTTCAGAGCTGCTGTGCTGCTTTCAGCTGAATGAACTGGTGGAGGAAGGTGGGGAGGAGCTGTGTGGTCTTTGGTGTTTCGTGGTGCATGTGTAGTGCAAGATGCTGTTCAGTGCAACAGTGTGCAGTAAATTTCTGGATGCCTTATGTAAATGGTTCTCATGTTTGTATCATGGCTAGGTGGCATCTTCAAGTGGCATGAAAATAAGAGGTAAAAATAAAATTTCATTTCTTTGGGTCATTTTATTGGGCTGTGTGCTTATTCTTGGAGTATCCTGGGCATCCAAAGCACCGTGGGCAGCAGGGGAGAGAGGGGATTCTGCCCCTCTGCTCTGCTCTGGTGTGATCCCATCTGCAGTGCTGCATCCAGCCCTGGGCTCCCAGCACAGGAAGGACATGATGGACCTGCTGGAACAAGTCCAGAGGAGGAGGAGACCAAGATGATCAAAGGGATGGAGCGTCTCTCCTATGAGGAAAGGCTGAGAGAACTGGAATTATTCAGCCTGGAAAAGTGAAGGCTTCAGGGTGACATAATTGCAGCATTCCAGTACCTGAAGGGAGCCTATGAGAAAAATGGACAGCATTTACAAGGGCATGTAGTGACAGGACAAGGGGGAATGGCTTCACATGGCTTCAAAATAGATTATATTTTAGAAAAGAATTCTTTGCTGTGAGGGTGGTGAGGCACTGGAACAGGTTGCCCAGAGAAGTTTTGGATGCCCCATTCCTGTAAATGTTCAGTGCCAGACTGGATGGAGCTCTAAGCAGCCTGGTCTAGTGGAAGGTGTTCCTGCCTGTGGAAGGGATTTTGAATTACATGATCTTTAAGGTCCCATCCAACCTAAATCCTTCCATGATTCTGTGAAATATGTCACAGTGACTGAAGTGTAACTTCTTAAAATACTCTAGAGTGCATAACGAAACAAAGAGATTACAGAGTTGGAGAAAGTGAGTTTACTAATTGATTATCTCAACTTGGTCCTAAAGGTCTGTTTTGAGCATGTTTATATTATGAATAGACCACACCATGTATCCAGCAGTACATTTTTATATATCATTAACATTACCCATCTACATGTGGAGTCAGGCTGCTATGCTCTCAATTTGTGCTTGTGTCCTGCCTTCACTTATCTTTATTCTTCCCTATTCCCCTGGTATTAAATTTGGAATTTCTTCAGATACTCCAAAAAGGCAGAACTAGTTTTCTATTCAGTGAAAGGCTTTTGTCCTGACTCCCTTTTCCCTAGAAAATACTTGTGGCCATGTAAGCAAAATGTAAACAAAATATCTGTGCCTTAGCTATGCATCCAACTGATTCTTTCTGCTGTAGCTGCAAGTATACTGACATTGGTAGAAAGAATTTGGTAAAAAAACCCAACCAAGACAATGATTTACAGTCCTTTTTCTCAATAGATCTATTACTTCTGGAGAGTTGCAGTTGTAATGCTGGTATGTGAAGTTTTACTACTGACCAGCAAAAATCCTTGATATCTGTTCTCCAGCAGTTATGTGGATTTTCTGGATTTTTTCCTGTGTCTCTCAGTCAACAAAAATAAGAAGCAAGGTAAATAAAAATCAGTGAGTCTGTTGTATTTCTCTTAGTTGGGCATTCCTGCTCTTGAGCTAGCATTGCAAAATACTTTTGTCATAAGATAAAGTGGCACTTACAGGTCTGCACATACTGGGTTGTTTTTTTTTTTGTTTTGTGTTTAGTCGGTTTTTTGTTGTTGTTGTTGTTGTTTTTCTTGTTGAGTTTGCAACCATTCAAAAAACCTCCCCACATTTGTTTTGGCTGGTGTCACCCCTCAAAGCTTCTCACGGACTTTGGTCTTTTGGGTAGAAAGGTAGAGGATTTGCAACTGAACCACATTTAACAGATTTTGCAGGTTACTAGAGGTCCAGGGGTCTGCACTTGGAGAGTCACAAACGTAGGGTGTGTGTACAGCTCTAAAGCTTTGGCAACAGGGTGAATTCTGACTGAAAGTGCCAATTCAAAAGTACAGCTAATTACTTGTTGAAGCTAATCATCTTTAAAGGCTTAATGTTCTTTGTTACGTAGCTTCTGACTGATCCTGTCTGAGATTTCTGTGCCAGTGTGGCCTTCATCTGTTCAGGACAGTAAGAGACAATACTGCCATGGTGCTGCAATGTTTTTAACTTACAGGTAGTCCTAGATCATGCTGCTAGGAGGACAAATTACAAACCTACTGTGGCTGGATCTGTGGTCTGGCCTGTGCTGCTGAGCACCACTGAGCTGCTTCATCTGCTTCTCCCTCTCTCCCTCCCTCCCCAGAGTCTGGAAGATGTTAATTGATGGCTGTGGTCTGTCCCTTTTGATCCTGTTTTGTGCTGCACACACTCAGAACAGCAATGGAGCACATTGAAACAGCCCAGACCTTGAACAGCTGCTTTGCACTGAGTTTGTAGTGTGTGTGTTTGCATCTTCTGCACAGCATGGCAAAGTGCTGGTTTAAATGGGCAAAGTGGAAAATTACAGCCTGATTTTGACTCATCAATGTAAAGCCTAATGCTTAAGAAACCAATTAAGTTGGAAATACCACAGCTAATGTGTTTAAATGGGATTTCTTTTCACCTGCTTCAGCAATAATTTTATTATAAACCTGGACATGAGAAGAAATGTTAGTAAATGAAGAAAGAAATGCTTTGAGGATCTTTCAGTGTAGGAATTACCTTTTGGTGCTAATTGGGACTAGAAAATGAGATTAAGGAAGAATTTTAAGGCATACGCCTTAGTTGGCTGAGGGATCTTTCACACATCTTGCAGAGTTTTGCAAAAATCCTAAAGAGCTTTCTCTTGTGAGGAGCAGAAGAAAAAGCATGAAGGTTTGAACTGACACTTTGTCTTCAATGCTTATTTCACTTATCCCAACATAAAAATGTTGTGTTTATATGATGTGCTAGGTAGGAGAGTTGCTGGTGCCAGTACAGTACCCTAGGTCGTTCACTGTAGTTCTGAGGACCACGTGGGGACAGACCACTTCAGCCTGTGCAGTCTGCCATGGACCAGAATTGTTAGAAACTGTTCTGATTTACATCACTAGGACTCATTCATAATCCCCTGTGTCCTACAGAAATCAGCAAATGCTTATTCCGGCTGTCATTGGCAAATGCAGTTACTGAACACTTCAGGGTTTCCAGTGTTTTCCTGCCTTATTTTCATATGTGGTAGATTGAATGAGGCCAGTTCCTTTGGTTTTATTGACATTTATGGTTTGGGGTTTGTTTTGTGGAGATTTCATTGATAGTGTAGTCCTACAATTGCAAAGCAGCAGCGCAGCACAAATTAAATACAAGACTGGGATTTCTGACTCCTTCCTTCTGGTCTGTGTGCAGGTGAGCTGTGAATCATCCAAAATAAGGTGTGAGCAAATGAAAGAATACTTGATTTGTCTTGTGACAGGCTCTTCTCTTTAATCAGAAAACTAGTGACAGCCTTTCAGAAGCTTGCCATGTGATAACTGCTTCACAATACTCTTCTAATTATGTTTGCTTTTTAAATACTTGTGTGTTGAGTAGCTCTTGAGCATGCTGTTGTTGCAGGATTGAATTTGACGCGTCAGAGTATCTGTCACTGCTCTGGAATAACAATGTATAGCTGTTATTCCAGGTGCTTGCAAGTTTTCTCATAAAGATAGTGCTCCAGATACACAAAGTAAACTGTTCCCAAAGCTAAAATGATCTTCTCCATGGATTTTTCTAGTTATCCATATGGAACTATCCCTGAGAAGTTGTAGCAGAATTTCAGGAACAGGCTGTGCCAGTTAAAAAGCCTGCCAATGAGTTGTAGCTGGATCCAATGATACTGTGATCATTCATGGTGGTTCTTCAGGGGAAAGAACAGACTTTTCAAGTATGCCAGTAGATGGTTATCTCGCATTAAGGAGCCCAGCTGTGAAATGTTTGCTCTCCTAGTGGGTTTTGTTTATTTGCTGTTCCTTTTGGGCTTTGTTTTTGATGTAGAAAGCATGGCTGAATGTCCGACGAGAATAACTGTGCTGCTGTACATCAGCGTGTGTGTATTTAAAACAAAAAGGTTTAGGTTACAGTGGCACTTGGAAAGGCAGGGGGGATTAAATCCCTATAGCTGAGCAAGACTGAGCGTGGTTGTGGTGAGACCAAAACCTGAGGGGACACTTTTATGTCTGGTGTTACTGTTGCTGTTTCCCTAACTACGGGTGGAATTTGTTCAAGTAGTTCTTGTAATGCTTTCTCTTGGATTTTCATCTTTCTGAGGGAGGAAAGGAAGAGAATACAATTATTTCAGTTCCCTAGAGTAAGATGCTTTTGACAGTACATCTCTTTTAATACTATTTTAGGTGCTTAAGTGGGGGTAAATACTAAATTGTAGGTAAAACCCCTGCTATCTGCTATCCTGTGGCTGCCTTAGCTGAGTAATTACTGCCCTGGTGGTCAGTCTGTCTTTCCCACTCTTGCTTTCAGTTTATGACTTTAAATTTATGGAAAGCCTGTGTCTCTCATGTTAGCCTGAGCTGTAGGTTTTCTTTTTCCCTTGAGTGTGGAAAGAAACAGACTGCTGAAGGAGCCAGATGGAAAGGTGTCATTTTGGGAAATGTGTATGTTACATTGTCCAACAACTCTGCCACTCCCATATCTGTTGAACTGTGGGGTTCAATTTTATTACTTAGGTTACTTTCAGGGTGTTCTTCACTGCTTGAGTGACTCTTACCTCATTGTTAATTTGTATGTTTTGATGATAAGCATTTGTTAAAGGTTTCTGTTTCGCAGCTGGAATAAATGTAATGCAAAACTTGTAAGAAAGCAAGGGGTATTGCTTTAGGGAAGACATGGCTTTGTTTTCTTAAAGGAAAAGGTCAAAGAGAAGGGAGTGAACTAAGAAAAATAAATAACATCCTTCCTTCTCCCCTTACCAATCATCAAGATCAGGTTCTTTTTAATTTTTATAAGTAACTCTGTGCAATATTGCCCAGCCTTCCTAAAGTACTTTTGCATGTTTTCAGGAATATATGAATAAATATCCTTTTTTTCCTCTGTCACCATTCCTGTCACCTGTTAGAGTGCTTTAAAAAAAGGACAAAGGGTCCAGAGTAATTCCTAGTTTATTTTTCGAAAGGCCTGTGATGTCCTGAAGAAAGATTTTTAAAAAATAAACTTAAGTGCATATTTTTCCTTAACAGCCTATGATTTTTTATTTCCTCAGAGATCAAGAGTCTCCATGTAGCAGATCAAGAGTTTCCATGTAGCATGCCTTGTCATCTTCTGTTTCAAAAGACACAGGCTTGGTCACTTGAGACTGAGTCTTTTGCTCCAAAGCAGAGATCAGAGAGTATTTAAGCACCACCTCTTTAGTGTGATCCACAGAAACCTGTTTAAGTCTGGTTATTATTTTAAAGACAGTTTACAAAAGAGCTCTTTTCACTGAAATGTCAGCCAAGCAAATTGCTCTCTTGTTGATTTGTACTCTAAATGTATAAACTTAACCACATGGCAGTTGTATAAGTTGAATGATAATTTTAACTGCTAATATTTTCAAGTTTTTCTTTTTTTATGGTAATGTGTGGATTGGCAGAGGGTGGGACAACTATTTAGTCTTCCCTATCAGTTTGATAAAATCTAAACCTAGTCAAGCAATTATACCCTGCAGTTGTCAAGATAATTCACATGTGATGCCTTGTTCAAATTTTTGTTTTGTTTGGTGTTTGTTATTAGTTAAATACTTCCATTTCTTCCATCATCTCAATTGTTTTCTGCTTGCTTCCAAGCTTGATCTATGAATAAATAATCAGCTATAAAAGGCATGTGGATTTCAAGTTCTGTGAGCAGACAGGACAGTTTGTACCAGTGAGTGCTGAAGCTGAGCTCTAACACCAGTCCAGCTGGAGTGCAGAAGGCAGTGGGGTTTGTCCTTGCAGAGCAGTTCAGAGTAGGTAGGTGTACATGTCCCTTCCCTGGGTTTTACAGATGCACTGCTCTCACTGCTGAAAGCTGGAGCTTCTCCTTCAGATTGTTCTGTAATTTATCATCCTGTGTTTGTATATATAATTTGATATATTTATCATTCCCCAAATTTGGAATTTGGGGCTCTTCTGTGAGCATTTAACAGTGTGCCCAGGTGGCCAGGAGGGCCAATGGCAGCCTGGCCTGGATCAGCAAGAGTGGCCAGCAGGACCTGGGCAGGGATCATCCCTCTGTACTGGGCACTGCTGAGGCTGCACCCCAAATCCTGTGTTCAGTTTGGGGCCCTCCTGACAAGAAGGACATTGAGGGGCTGGAGCGTGTCCAGAGAAGGGCAACAAAGAGAAAGGACTTGTGCTCCAGACCTATGAGGAGGAGTTTTTTAGCCTGGGCTTTTTTAGCCTGGAGAAAAGGAGGCTCAGGGGAGACTTTATCCCTTTTTATAACTCCCTGAAAGGAGGTTGTAGCCAGGTAGGGATTGGTCTCGTCTCTTCTCCCGAGGAACAAACAACAGGGCAAGAGGAAACTGCCTCAGGTTGAACCAGGGGAAGGCTAGGTTGGGTATTAGGAAAAAAACTCTACACTGAAAGGTTTGTCAAGCTTTGGAACAGGCTGCCCAGGGAAGTGGTGGAGTCACCATCCCTGGAGGTATTTAAAAGGTGTGTAGATTTGGCACTCAGGAGCATGTTGAGTGGTGGACTTGGAAGCGTTCGGTTTTGGTTGGACTCAATCTTCATGGGTCTTCTCCAACCAAAGTGATTCTATGACTCTATAACATAAATTGTCACAGTCCAAGGGGCTTCCCATTCCAGCTGTTAGCTTGGCAAAATGTTTTGGGGTTTTTTTTCTTCATTTTGTCATGTTCTAGAGAAGGGAACCCATGTCTGAGGTGGTGAAATAGCAGGCCAGAGACCTTACAAACTGAATCTCGACCTGAGCCAACAGAAGCTGTGAGAAAGCTGACTGCTCTTCATGAGAACAGTCCTGCAGTAGTGAAAACCAGTTTGTTTTCCTTGAGAAAAACTCTAGGACTGTGGAAAACAACCTGCTTTCCCTGAGAGAGAACTCTAGGACTGTGAAAAACACTAGCCACCTGTATAAACTGTTTTTACATGTTTAGGTAGAAAAATGAAAACTGTGTGTCAAAAACAACTCTTTCTGCATGTACACTGTGGCAAAACCACCACATGCACACCATGGGATTGAGTCACCAATCAATACGGGGTAACAACTTGTTACTGACCAGTTTGGGATAGACAGGGGATGTTCTTTAAAAACTCTGTATAAAGAGAGGTGGGAATAAACCAGGATCTTCTTTTTTGCTCCATAAAAAAGTGTGTCCTACATCTTTCTTTAACAAGCGCCACAGCGCCGCACGTCCAGATGAAGTTGACAACATTTATTGGCAGCCACGGATTGCTTTAGTCTCTGCTCTGGCTTTGTCTGCTTCTCACTTGTTCTGATGTGCAGTTAAAGCTCCAAGTGTGTTCAGCCTGTCTGGGCTATGGGGGCAGGGTTGTGGATCCTTAGGCTGATGATAAGCAGGGACAGTATTTGAATATGAACTGTTGTTTACAGGATCCAGGGAAGAGAGACAAAGGAAAAATCAATTCTTTCTGTTTTATAAGCAAATTATCCCAAGCTTAATAATGCCTCAACTCCAGAAATGGCAATGGAAAGACATTAGAAAACATCTTTCTATTTGGAAATGCTGGCTCATTCCCTTTCCTTTAGCTTCCACCAATGAAACTCAAACATGACTGAACCAAGTCCTGAACTTCTGTATTCCTACTCTGTTATAGGAAGTCTTCTTCATATCATCAAAGTGGGGCGAATAGTCGCTTCCACTGCAGGAGATACACACAGGAGTTTCTAAGGGAGGTTGTGAATTCTTTCATTGTATTGTTTGTCTTATCCACTCTCTCACGAGAACGTCTTATGGCAAAATGCACAGTGCATAGTAATGCAGCTGGAACAGTTAAGTGAGGGAAAAATCAAAAAGTTACTTAGGTTCGTGCTTTCACTCAGAAATTTTACATGTTATGCTTATTTAGAAACAAAACCAGCTCAACTTTTCCCCAAAACCATAATAGTATATTTAAGCTGTGTCAAAGCATAAAGGATAGAATATTTTTTATATTATTTATCGCTGTGTTATATACTGTGTTCTTTTTGTTTGAAAACAGAACGAAATATGGAATTGCATTAGAACAGTAAAACATTTTTTGTTTCCTGCTGTGCAGGATTGCAAGATGTTTCTTTCATGCCTTGTGCTTCTCATGAGGATGTGGTGGTTGCTCTTGCCTATTCTTAATTGCTTTTGCTCAGTTATTTTGTTTTTTTGATCATTTAGTGATCTTTGATTCAGGAACCAAGTGCCACTGATATCTAAGGCAGGAAACTAATTTTCGAGAAATGTACTGAAAACCCAAAGCAGTGAGGCTTTCACATGCTTGTATGCCAGAAGCTTTAAGGTCAAAAGTTTTTTCCCAGTCAGTCAGTGAGTTTTACTGTGTGTCATTTTTGAAATACACATTACCAGCCTACATGGGATTCATTGGCCTCCTGTGAAATTTCTAATCTGAAACTGTCAGAAGGATTACAGGATTTCTTTGCACACAGAGTCCAACTCTTGCACAACCACCCAGACCAAAGATGAGTGAAGTTTCTCCTTTGGCATGTACCCCACTACATGATTGACTATTTAAATCAGTATTTCCTACTAAGCTCTCTTAGCAGTTGTTGGTGGCAGAAGCAGTAATTTTATTCTTTTGCCCAGACAAATAAATTGCAATAATTTGAGAAGTGGCAGGTGAAATGAGGCTGGAACATCTGGGCTTTCTCTAGCAGTAATTTTTTAAAAAGAGCAACAGTGAGAACAGGGAAAGGGGAGCATAAAGCTCATCCTTTAAAGTTTTGTGTATTTTGGTGCTTTCTGCAATTTCTGCAATTTTTTTTTATTTAAAGGAATCTTGTATTCACAATAAAGATGTTGAAATATTCTGTAGTGTTCATGTAAGGCTTTGGTCTGACCTAATTAGAAGCTTCATTTTTAATATGTTTTAGTCAGAAATAGCTCATATGAGAGCTGTAAGAAAAGGGTTTTTTTTTTTTTTGACACACAACTGTTGTGTCACTTTGCACTTAAAGTCCCTATTTGACAGTTTTGGAAAGGTGTGGAATAAAACTACTTTTTTTTTTTTTTAATTTTTTTATTTTGGTATCTATTTAAGTTACCCATTGCTATGCTGTCTGCTGCTTTTTCCAGAAACTATATATGACAGAAGTACAGGCTGTCCTCTGCACCACAGTTGCTGCCAGCTGTTTTCTCTGTCAAAACTTGGATTCATTTCACTTTTGTGTCAAGCTGCAGCGAAGTTATTCTTGAACTCTTCCATCTTTGAGGGTCTGTTGTGGTCATTCTGTCCTTCTTGATGCTGAAGATTCATCTTTTAATCAATAAGGAAATAAATAGCCCAAGGATTGGGCACTTGGTCACTATGTGTTGAATTATAGATCTCAGCTGCTCATTTATCTGATTTCTCATTGTGTTTTCCTCTCTCCCACTTGAATCCTGTTGCACTTGGGAAAATAAAGCTGTGCTGTCTCAAGCCTGCCTAGTGGAAGAATTTTGCTTCATGTTCATGACTCATGAACAGAGGAATTGGTGAAAATGTAACTTTATTTTTCTGAGCCTTGTATGGGCTTACTGATGATGAAGTATTTGCTAGCCTTTTTATATAACACCCTAATTATAGGTGTGCACTTGTGCTGGATGCATGTTTGGACGTGTTTTCTTGTGGAGAAATCACAGTATCGTGCAAGTTTGGCCTCCTTCTGGGTTTTTCTCTACATATACAAATATTTAGGTAGTAGTTCCATACAAGTGACAAAGTTTTGAAATATCTGTTATTTTAGAGGGAGAAAACAGTGTGAATGATATTTTTTCATGCAAAGGTATTTAATGTTTGATGTTGATATTTCTGCAAAAAAAGGTCCTGCTGGAAATATTTCTTGGATGTGAACTCTCTGAGATGATGTTCTGCCCAGTGGCAGCAGATGTGGCATGTGAAAAACCTGCAAGCTGGTGTGCTTGTTGTGACCTTCCCATCCCAGGCTGAGCTGGGCTTCCTCTCCAGCTTTCCCAGCCAGATGAAGTTTTGGTCATATAAGCTTTCTACAAGAAGAGAATTCAAGTAATGAAGTCAGTCCTGTGTCTTGGAAGGGGGAATCTCTGTGCCTTGGTGGTGGATCAGGACCTCTGATGGGTTCATGTCACAACTTGACCTGACTGCCATGAGCAAATTTTGCTGACTGAAGAAAGTAGACATGTCCTGTCAGTTATTTGGATTTAGAAAAGTGCTTTGAATTCAGTGATTATTTCACTTAAGATGAGTTGTGTGGGGTTAATGCTTCATTGCTCGTTTTCACAGTGTAGATTTGATTATGTGGGGTTGCCCCCAGACCACAAAATTCTTTTATAATTTGCAGACTATAAGGGCAAAATTTAGCTTCTGACCAACAGTGAGTTGTTACTTTTCTTTTGCAATCAAACCAGTATTTCAACACAATATAGTCTTTTTATGTAAACATTGTAGTTGTCTGGGAACTCAGTCTGGGAATGAAAGCAATGATCCGGAATTTAAACATTCAGAATGCTGATGTTGGATAAGTATCTGTAGAATGGACACATTTTTTTTTCTCTAAGTACTTTATTTCTTTTACAGAGTTTCCCAGTTGAGAATGTTTTAACTAGCACAATTTTTCATCCTTAAGCAGTATGGTCTGATCTACTTGCTGCTGAACAGCAGTAATTCATGAAGGCACTCAAACCTGTGGTGTTTGACAAGAATTTTAATTGAAGAATAAAACATCTGGAAATCTATGATCTATTTAGTGATCAGAGTTGTCTTATAAATGCTATCAGTTTTAAATTTCCTTTTCAAAATTTGTTACTAGCAGTGTAATGCATCTTCAGATTAGTAACAGTAAAATCCTAATCTGAATTCTGCAAAGAAATGTTTTCATCTCACTCATTTTTCTAATGCAGTCACTTTTGGAAGGCAATTCCCAGGTCTGTGCTACTTGAAGAGTTGCAGGTATTGTGGGAAGTCTTCCTAGGGAAAGCTTTGATGGTATAAGCACTTGATATTGTGTGTTCCAGCATTGCTTCTGGATTGATGAGTTTTCTTTTGGGGAACAGAGTATAGAACAGTGGTGTCCCTCTTGATGCCATTTGGTGCATATGGCAAGGGAAAACCTTTGCTGCAAATCCTGAACTGCTGCTGGTTTTTATCTTTGGGAACTGTGTGAATTTGGTGGAATGCCCTCATAGTTTTCAGCATTGCAAATTTGTTTTTACTTATTCTTTGCTTTCTAATTTATTATTTCTTTCATTCTGTTTCATTGTAAGAGGCACAGAGTTTGTAGGGATCAGGAAGATGGTTCTGATTCCTTTGAAGACAGGTTATCTTTGTTGTGCTTCACAGGAACTTCCCTCAGGGTTGCAAGACCCTTCAGCAGAGACTTTGGGATACCAGTCTTATGCCAGGGTGGTTGCAGGAATTTTTCTTCACCACTGAATCAGTGAATTTATCTGCAGGATTGTAAGACCAGGAATGGAGCTTCTCTTTTGGTTTCATAATGTAACTTATGCTGTGTTCCTGAAAAGCAGAACTGAAAGATGTACTCACCATCTGAGCTGGCAGAGGGGTGGGGGCACTTTTTCCTGAGAGCTTGTTGGAGATGCTTTAGAAAAAGCTTAATCACTGCTGAGATACCAAATGTGCTTTTTTGCCTAATGCCTGTGATGCAAAGAGGAAAATGCCCTTGGCAGGGTGGAGCAGGGCTGCTGGCAGATTTCAAAGGTCCAGCTAAAAAGGCAAATAACCAGAGCCCAAGAAGGTGTGGTGCAGCCGAGAGACAATACCAACAGGACTTGTCACTTTTCCCATACTCCCATAAGATGCTACTTTATTTCATATAGGGTAATTAACATGTTAATTACATGTTTCTTGATGTGGAGGATTATGGTGTTTGTACCCTGGTAGTTGCAAGGGTAGAAAGAGGAGAAATGAGTCAAGTCTTTTTTCACTGATAAAAGTTGTAGAATTAGAGACAGTAGAAAAAAATTTATAAATAGATACATATTTTTATCTTATTGTGCTGTTTACTTTCTATAGGAGAAAACAATGTTTGGAGGTTGTAGCATCTAAGCAATTTTGCATATTTATGAAAAAAATTAGTCTACTCTGCTGACATCTGAAAGATTCCTTAACTTGCCTGTTCTGATTAGTGTGGGGAATAGTGGTGTTTAGACCATGGGATTATGCATTTGGAAGAAGGAAAATCATAAAATTGTTGCAAGAATTAGCTTCTCTCTTTTAAGAAGTGGAGAGGTTAGAATGTGTGTTTTGTGCTACACAATGTGACTTGTTCAGACTAAATAGCCTGGTTTTACTTGTCCCAAAATTACACCACAATTAATAACCCCAGCATGCAGTAAAACTGGTAATAGGGAATGTCCAACATGGTGGAAGAAACATTTGGAAGCAGTAAGTTCCTAAAAGAGGCACTGTTTGGAAGAATGGTATTCATTGCCCCAGTATTAGTTGTTCTTTTCACTAGATTGAACACTAAAAATATGTTTTTGTTTTTTTGGCTTCTGGGTTGTCATTAGTTGAGAGAGTCATGACAAAATCTGGACTTTAGCATAGTAGAAGAATGACATTGGTTCTTACCTATGTCAAGAAGAAAAATTCCATTAGTGATTAAGATTGCTAAAATTCTTATTGATCTCGTGTTTTTACATATAAATTACCTTAGAGATGTTTGTTTTTCATTTTACCCTTGCAATCTCCTTTTTTCTTTTTGATGCAAAGTGTTTGGTTGCATCTGTTTTTTTTTTTTTAACTTGCAAAAACCCCTTCCATGTTAACATTTGAAAGACTTTTCCTAAAACATTGCCGCTGCCATCCCTCTTTTTTGTTGCATTTTGGAAATTTAAACTCTCACTCATGTGCCTGGAAAAGTTTCTGAGGGATTTTCCAAGATAATAAAACAATTTGTAACTTTGGTACACTTAATGTGGAGTTGCCTCAGACCCGAGCATATGAATGAGGAGGGTGTGAAGTTGTTGACAGCTGGAGAGGAGCCTTTGGGCCAGCAGGAGCAGGATACTAGTTGGATTAAACTGAAATTGTGAGAGGTTGAGCTTTTCCTTATTTGTTTTAAAGGTGTGGGATTGACCAAATGCATTGTATTATGCAGGGGAGGCAGCAGGAAGGGAAGTTGAGCCACTTGATAAGTCAGTAATACGTTGCTTTTTAATCCTCATAGCCAAAATTGCTAAGCTTTCAGAAACCTGTGAGCTGCTGTGGGTAATGTGACATGATTAAAATGGGACTCCAGAAACCTCTTAGACTTTGAACTTGATTTCCATTCAGGTTTTGGATGGGAATGAGTAACTTTGTGTTTTAGCTTCACCATAAATGTTCTTGTTTTGATGGCTCTTTCAATATATTTATCAGATAAAAACGAGGAGTAAAAAGTTTATTTGGTTTTAGGGAGTTGGAATGTGTTACTGCTCTTAGGAATTCTGCCACATGGCCTGCATCTGCTAAGTTACTAAATTAATCCTGTTTATCCACCTTGCTAAGGTAGTGACTAAATCCTGTTCATATTCTCAGTGTCATGGATTATATTATATTCATTGTTCACCTTGCGAAAGGGGACACAGAAAAGGAACACAGAGTTGCTTTTAAAGTGTTGAGATGGTGCATTTTTTGTATAAAGTGTCATACCAGTCAGTACTGCAGCTCTTGGACAAACTATATTGAGTGCTGTGTTCCTCTGAAGATGCTTTGCTGGCTCTTGATTGATCCCTGGGAAGAAGAGGAGAGAGGCCAACTCTGGCTCAGCTTGTTCTTGCCTGTTTCACGATGGTGTGTGGCTTGCCTGATCTTGGCCCACTGCAAAGGAAATACCTTGAGGAGTCTAATATTAGTCCTTAAAGTAGCTTGAAGATGAGCTTGGTGGTTAAATTTAAGTGTTTGTTAATCTTTTAGCTTTTTGGGGAAGGATGTTGTTCAACAAAGCCAGAGCAGTTTTAATCCATGTTAAATAAAGCTGCTGCAAATCTGTCATTCCTGGAGCGTATCTGTTAAGAGTCAGTGAAACTTGAAGTTAGGAATGGGGAGTGGTGATGTAATTCCAGTCCTTCTTAAAAGCTTGATGCAAAAATGTATGTGTTGTTTTAGGAAAATATTAACATTCATATAAACGGGTGTAATTCTTCTGCCTTCCAAAAGAGATCCAGAATAGCTTTAGAAAGCAATATTGTCAGGCTTTGTGCAAGGCTTTTGGTTTGTGTGGCTAGCACTGAGGTTAGTACTGATCTTAAAGGGAATCATTGGATTCTGGTGCTGTTAAATGAGGCTTGGCCACCACCCAGGAACTAATGGTGTCTTGTTGGCTCAGCTCGACTCAGATAAGGAACAAAAGCATTTTCTTTCAAATCCAAATGGAAAAAATATCAAGGTTTTTGTGTGGGCTACTGGCAGCGCATCTGGCACTGGACAAACTCACAGGAGCACTTGTTACCAAGGTGTTTCAGGGCAAAGTGAGGAAGCAGGCAGCTGCTCCTCTCTCTTTCGCTGTATTTTTAAATCGTTGCATCCAAATATGAAAGAAGTACAGTCTACTGATATGAACAATGCCAAAGAAAAAATTAAAAGCCCTGGTGTCCTTGGGTCCCTCCTTTCTCTCCTTGGAAATCTGTCTTCAGCCTTTTGGTCAAAACATTTAGCAGATGCTGAGTTTCTTTTAGTGTTTTAGAAGGTGAATCTTTGAAATGACTCTGCCTTATGGGTTTGCCAGGATTCCATTCCATTGTATTCAGCAGTGTTGGTGTTTGGTTGATATTTAAAGCACTCTTTGATCTTGAATGCCCTGTTCCTCCCTTTCAATGATAACTGTAGCTTGTAACAAGCAACAACCCTATTGCTGCTTCCTTTATCTTGCAGTTTGGCGTTGCTTTGTAAAATGTGGAGATTAAAGGGAATAAAATAGTTGCTCTTCAGTGGGCCACAGCATTATTCACATAACCAGCATAACTGCTCCTGCTGTTTGATACCTAACTGTACTCAAGTGCTGTCTTATTCTAGAGTTTGTAGCTGGAATCTATTCAGGTTTACAGTCTATATAACACACACTGGTCTTGCAGGCTCTCATGCTGGTGTGGAACAAGCTGAGATGTGTCTGTCAGTGCCAGACAAATAATTTTGCTCTAGTAAAGGTCTTCTGACACATCGTGGAAGAAAGCCAAGTTACATTTATGAAATGTCTAATTTAAGCAACAATGCTCAGCATTTAAGTTGTACCACAGTAGTCAGGCACTATAGTACTTATGATGAGATCAGCATCTGGTTTGTTTTTATAAATGCTTATAGTTGGGTGAACTTCTGTGTATGTACTGTAGGACATTTGGAATTTATCAGAGCAGTTTCATATTTGTTATAGATGAGACGGTTGGCTCTCACAATTAAGGGATGAACATTATAAGTATGTTAAGACAAGTTTTTTAGATGTATAGTTGTGTTACTGCAATGTGTTTCCCCCCCAGCACTGTTATCCTGGGATAGTCTTGGTAGTGCAGGCATTTGGTAGAGGGGCATGGTTACTAGAGGCACAGCCTGGCAACACCCGACCTCCAGTCCAGTTACAAGGAAGCAGTCAACACCAGTGGACAGTGTTGAAGAGTTAACAGACAGACTTGGGGAGGGGTTAAGGTTGCCTGTTGCAACACCAAGAGTACAAAAGGTGGAGCAGCTCTTTTGTGGCCAAGCCAGCCACGTGGTTACCAGCCACGAGGAGGGGCTCCCAGCGCTGTAATTTTTTCGTTATTTAGTCCTTTTGTTGTAATTTTTGTTAAGGTTTTAATAAACCTTTTAAAATTCTAAGACGTGAGCAGTCATTTCTCACGTGTTGCTTGTCCCACAGTGGAAGGTTTGACTGCAGGTGGTCTCAGATGTCTCACTCTGGCTATGGTTTGTCAAGTCTCAATAAAATCCACCACAAGGCTATCTTATCTTTCTTTTTGTTGTTGTTGTTTCCAGCCACCATCCTTGTAATTTTTCCTGTGCCTTAACAAAAAAGAAATCAGTATTCTTTTTCTGACCTTCTGAGAAAGTTTTCCTCCATCGCTGCTTGATGCTCGGTTTTGATTTTGCTCCAATGACTTCTTACCTTTGTTGAAAGTGCCAGGCTCTTAAAATCCAGAAAATCTTTTCTTGTTTTCTTCCAGGTGTTGATTCAATAGTCAGGTGTCTGGCAGCTTTTTCTTTCTGGTCACAGAATAACAACCCATCAGGTTGTTACCAAATCCCAACTCCCAAATCCCCAACTCCCCAATCCCCAAATCCCTCCCACTCACTGATGGTTTCCAAAATTTTCTGTAATGGTTCTTAAACATTTCAGTAATTATTTGTGGAAAGTTGTTGCAAAAAATTTAATGTGTCTTCATGGTTTTAATGAGGAACTCTGCAAATAGAGCTTTGATGTGTTAAAAGGTTATTGCTTCCAACAACATAGTCAGTCCTTGCGTCCAGTAAGTTCCAATCCCTGAGCAGTTTCAGTAATGAGAAATGCACAAATTTGGGTTTCTGATCCTGTGAGAAGCTGAGTGTTTTAATTCAGCCCATTCTCAAGCTGGTTGTACATGCTGGATTTTGCACTGAAAGAGTCTGGGTGTGGCCATAGGTTTTGTTTGCTGTCACTGTCACAAGAGAGGTGGCTGTTTGACAGCACTCTGCGAAGGCTGATATTAAAGTCCCTAATATTGTGCCTGTTCAGTCTGTGAAGGGAAATGGGGATGTTGTGTGCATGTGGTGCTGCATGAGTCTCTCAGCATGTACCTTGCTCAACTTTATTTGAATGCTTCACCTCTACAAGTAAGAGAAAACATAATAAACAATTCCTTCCTCTAGCGTGGGGCTGACTCTCATATGACAGGGCTTTGGGAGGGGATTACTGGATTCAAGAAAATTTAATAAGTTTGGGAGAGTATGTGTTGTTGGAACCATTCTCCCATAAACAAATTCTTTTCAGCCTTGTGCTGTGACCTGGCTCACAAATAAGTGTAACATTAGATGGTTAAGAACCTTGTTATTTTCCATGTTTAAGCCTTTCACAGCCAACCGAACTTGTTTCTTTCGCTATTTGCTTTATGAACAGCTGTTCAGCCCACAAGACATTTGAATTAAAGCACCCATGTTTCCTTTCACATGGGAGTTACCTTACTGCTTCCTTCAACCTTCTTATCCTTGTTATTTCATCCCTGTGCAGCATCCTGCCACATCATGTGTTGGAGGGTATTTGCACAGGTTTAGGAGGGAACAGCTCTGTTACACAATGGGCGAGGAGAAGACTAATGAGAAATGGGTGAAAGGAAAGGAAAAGGAACAAAAAGCATTGCTTTTTTCATTTTAGACTGTGTTTTGCTGTTTGTAGAATATTTGACTTAACCTTTTAAGTAGTTGAACTTTGAGTATGTGAGGTTGTACTATGACGTGATAAAATGCATGATGTGTTGGATGCACGACTGGTAATAAAATTAGATGGTTTTTTGTTTGTTGTTGGTAAAAAAATAAAAAAACAAAAGGCAAAAAAATAACCCAAAACAAATTACCTCCCTTCCAAAACTAGAACAAAAAAGCCCAAGCTGGTAATCTTTTAGTGCCTGTTAATATTAAAGAGCAAAATGCTTAGCTGGCCTGTTAAAAGAGTTCGTCTTAACCCTTCAGAACTGCATGTGATAAGGAAAAGATTATAGATTAACTAAATACTTTAAGTTGTCCTTAACTTTGGCTGACAAAAAAATGTGAGTAAAACCTTCACTACTGGTAGAGGTGTACCAGGACATGCATCCTGTTTTTTTCCTACTGAGCAATTGAATCCTTCCAGAACTTGTGACATTCCCAACCTGCACATGTCAGCACAACAGAAAAGTGTGTGCACACTATTTATTTACAGCTTTATGAATTTCAGTGAGGGTTTATCACGATGATATTGTGACTGAATATGGAGTCTGGTTACTTCCTGAGGAATGTAGGAATGCAACCTCTGACCTCAAATAGTCAGACGTTAGCGGGTAAAATTTGGGTTGCTGGAAATGTTTTATAGCTATTACAAAACAGTTATTATATAAAATTAATTTTAGTGCTGTGCATTTAACTTAGCTTTTGGCAGAGTTTAACTTCGTGGAATTTCTATTCTAAGTGTAACAATTCGTTTGTATTTGGTTTATGTATATTTATGTTTCACTAGCGGAGCTATCTATGTATAGTATCTAGAAAATTCCAAGATGTGTATTTGTGCTGATGAATAGATGAGTGAATTTAGGTCGGCAGAGCAAGAGGACTGGTACAACTTAGACTGAGCATTGTGTCCTTAACTTGTGTAATTACAGACCTGTTTTCATGGCCTGTGCTCTAAATTGAAGTGAACTGTAAGGATAGATGTAATACTGTACACATCATAACATATGCTTTCTACTATATAGCTTTGCATAAAGAAATCTGTGTGATTAATTCCTTATCAGGTTAGGCAACACTGGATGTCCTATAATGTCCTTAGGCAGAAGTGTGTTAAGAGTTTCTTGTAAAAGTTGGTTATTCTAGGCATAGGGGATCTTCTGGCCTACATAAAATGACTGCTTACCCATCAACCTGTGCTTTTTCTCTTGCAGACCTTTCAGCAGCCCAGAGAAAATTTGCCCATTCTCTGAGAGACTTTAAATTTGAATTCATTGGTGATGCAGAGACTGATGATGAAAGATACATAGGTAGGTAAGAAGTGACTATGAGTGGCTATATTGGGTCAATGCCATCCTGCAACATGATTAAACTTCCTTTGTATTATTTTATATTTCAGATGCATCACTTCACGAGTTTTCAAACTTTTTAAAAAATCTTGAAGAGCAAAGAGAAATTTTGGTGAGTTGCAATAAATGATTAAAAAAGCTGTGCACATAGCAAAGAGATCAACATTTGGTGAAGTTGCTTTTATTGCTTTGTTAACCACCAAGGTGTTGATATCACTGACTTAACAGTGGGAGCTCTCTTTATGCAGCCTCTGGTTCTGTAGTCTAGAGTACAGGCAACAACTAGTTCTCATTAAAGAAGAAATCTGTTTGGTAGGGATGGACAAATATGAGCTGGCTTAAAATAGTCTTGCCCAGATTAATTATGGCTGGTGTTAATGGGAAAACCACCGTAAGTTTGTTTACCATTTAAAGTAAAAAGCAAAATGAGAGAGTTAATGCTGCAGCAGGGGACACTCAAGTTTTGGCAATTGGCCAGCTTTGGATCCAGGATCTCTGTAGCTCCAACTTCAATGCTTATGTGGATCTGGGATGCAATCTGTTGTATTCATTAATTCACAGACTTAGAAACCTTTACCTTGTATTTGAGCTTTGTGGTGAGAGGTTGGAGCTGCAGACAGTTGCTCTGTTGTGTAAAAGTTCTCTGTTCTTCATTCTGTTGCCTGTGATTGCTTGGGGTGTAGTTAGTGAAATATGGCTCATGTTGGCTGCACACAGAGCAGGGGCAGAGAGCTCTGCAAAACCCCTTGCTACCTGGGTTTCCTAACTTTTCAGAAGATGGGGAGTTTCTTTCTGGATGGTTTCTTTCTGGTTCTTCTCAGCAGCTGCACGCCCAGCTTTTGTTTCAGAGCAGGGATTCATAGAGCAGCTGCTGTGTACCCAGTTTTCTTCTGAGTCAGGCCAGACTCTCCATCTGGGAAATGTGCTTAGATCTGACTTGATAGCAATTGCATTTCTTGGTATTTGTCATGTGATTATATCTTTGCCTTCCTGGAAATCAGTGATCCCTTGGAATCACTGAGAGGAAGCTGAGACTAATCTGCTGTCTTCCCTGTTTCTTTCTGCCAGAAGCTGTTCCTGCAGTGCAGGAATATGTAGATACGTGAACTCGTGAACAATTCCTTTTTTCCATGTTTCTCTTTCCAGTCCTGATCCCAGTAATAGTCATGGTTCCTTCTAAGTGTTGTGTTCTGTTCTGGTATGCTGTTCTGATGTGGAACCACAATTGGGTCTGCATTAGGGTCAGTGTGGTTCTTCACACTTTGCTGAAAACTGTCTTTGCATAGGAGAGACAACTTTTCAGTGTTTTGAGCTGTTTTGCCAAGTATTGTGGAGATTGGTTCAAGTATGTTTCAATACTTCTTTTGTTTTTCATAATTCTACAGTATAGTCTTTACTCTGCTTTTTCCTGCCATCCATAACTGTATTTTATTTTAATGAATTGCACAAATCTAATTAATGGAAATCTTTATGAAGTTTGATAATGAAAAATACTTAATGAACTGCTACATTATTTTGATGGCAGGCTTTTGAGGGATGACTTAAGAATTACATGGCACATTTCTGTGACTGTATCAATAGCTCTTCAGCAGGGATGGATCACCACCACAGCAGGCTGTGCAGAATCCTGTGCTGTCTGTCTGGGTTGTAAAACACTTCCATTGTTCAAACTCAATGCCATGAAACTGTATTAACTTACTTTTTTGGTATGGTGCCCACGCTTATGCAGAAGGTGCTATCATACTGAAAGCTAACTAGTGTCAGTTGCTTGAAAAACAGGGAATATAAACTGTAACGGGGAAAATATTTAATACCAAATAGAAACAGGATATCTCCTCTGAGTTACCAGATGCGTGGCCTTTTTATTGCATCTGTAGTCTAGCAAATGTTATATATCATTTCTGGAGTGAACTTGTGTAACAGTGGCCATAAGTCTGTGAGAAAATGATTGTGTGGTGACTGGAAAAGATAATTTCCAGCATCTGCTCCTCTGACTTTTTTTTTTTTTTTTTTTTTTTTTTTTTTTTTTTTTTTGACTTCTCAGTGGATGTTTTAACAGTGGCATGAGCTCTAGAGATACTCCCGTGGAGAATATTAGGGCATGTTGCATTCACAGATGTTTGGAATGAGGTCAGGGAACCAAAGACTTTCCATTAAGATGAAAAGTATATAGCAGGATTTTTTTTCAAAAGCATTCAGTCTTTGTTAAGAATGCTCATTATTGAGCATTTCCCCCCTTACTATTTTGAATATGACCAGAGGATTTTGGACTGCTGTCTTCAGTGTCAGTGCATAGTTAAATAGATAAATTTCAGGCCCATAAAGTAATATTAAAGAAATCAATGAATAATTACAGGACTAAGGGCATTTCAGACACTGCTGTGCATTTGGGTTTTTTAAATACTTGAGAAAAGGGTTATTTGTTTCAGAACCACATTGTAAATGAAACAAATTTGCACTTAAAATACATTCTAGACTCAAAGTAAATGCTCATCATCTACACTTCTCATGGTTTTCTGAGATTGTAGTGAATCCAGAGTCCATAAAACTTGCTGTCAGTGTTTACAATGATGACCAGAAAGGTAAATTTATCTGGTGAATATTTATTTGGGGTTTATAATTTCATTCAGATGTTGGAGTCTTGCGCTTCATGGTTTTACCATTTCTCCCATCTCCTTCAAAGGCTGCTGAAATTATATCCCAGGTGTCAAAGGATTTAGTTGCATATGAAAAGGGAAGTCGGCAATAATCCAAACATTTCACTGAAATTATTACAGAGTTTCTACAATAGAAAGCAAATTACATCTTTCCATAGCACTGTAGCTTGGTGTGATGCTCCTCAGGGCAGATATGAAATAGATCACTTTGTCCCTGAGAATATTCTGGAAGTTATTTTTACACGTTGTGGATGAATGGAATTATGGGGCTTAGATTATGTTCCTTTGGCATTGCAGAAGTGCTGTGGAAGTTCAGGGATAACAGGGAACTTGGCAAGGTGGTAGGAAAAGGTGGGGGTGAGCAAGGCCCAGCATGGTGATGCTCAGATGCTCTGTCCCACTAGGCAGCCGTTCCCCTGCTTGCCAGGGAGAGCACCAAACCCTCCCTCCCAGCCCCAGTTTTCCTGGCAGCAGAAAGGAGCTTTGATTCTTGTGAGGGACTGAGAGCAGCAGGCTTCACTGTCTGCCCTCATCTGAGCTGTGGTGACAAGCAGAGGAGCATTACCTGCTAGGTACCAATAGCCTCTGGTTGTTGGACCTTTCCTTCACACCTCCCTTTCTCCATTCCAGGCTTCTCCTAAATGACCAGCTTGCCCCTAATTAGTTTTCCCTGTTGATTCCAGTCTTGCTAAGTCATAACCAAATTTGATAGCTCTTGTGTTGTTCCCTCAGTAATCTTGGCAGTGCTTGGCACTCCTGTGGTCACCTTGGTGTGCTGACTTTGAGTGCTTTCCCTCCTTGGAGTTCCTCTGTCCTGCCCTTTATCTGCTTCTGGAGTTCACACGATCCTTGTCAAGAGCTGGTCTAACCTATTCTTAAAAAAGTTCCAGGAACATGGATTTCTCTTTATTCTGATGTTTAGTCTTCATTTGTTTTACCTGATGGTCATACTGAGTCTCCTTTACTACAGGTTAAGCTGGGAAATTTGGGAGAATTTTTCTACACTAGTCATGGAATAAAATGGATCACTTTTCTTTCATAGCAGTATTTTCATGGTTAACCTTTCCAAGTGGTGTTTTACATCTGTGTTTTTCCTTGTTCAATTTAATTACGCTGTGTTTAGACCTTCTGTCTTTTATGTTAGAATTACTGCTTTCTTCTCCTCATCTTGCTTTTAAGTTGCCAGTATATTTGCTCTTCTACCATCCTCTGGGATCTTGCTTGCCGCTCCCTTTAGCTTGCTTTGCTGACTTCCTAAACTATTCTGAAGCAAAGCCCCTTCTGACTTAAATGCAAGTAATACTTCTGTTGTGTAGTGTAGGAATATATCTAACCACTCTTAAGGAATACTTACTCCCCTTAAGACCTGTTTTTCCCCACGTTGTTAGATAGTTTGCTATAATTTATCTGAGGGTTTTTTCCTTTGTGGAGGTAATTAAAATCTGTTGTCTTATACACCATCATTGATTTAACACTCATTTCAGTCCTATAATGGTTTTATAGTTTCCTTCCTCTCTCTTTTCAGAAATGTATGAAGAACCTCTATTCCTTAGGTTTTTTTTTTTGCTGTTGCCAAATAAAATGTTTTTTACCTTCTTTCTAACTTTGCCCCTAAAGACTCGTCTATTTCTGTTTTTCTCCATTACATTTCTCCTTGTATAGGATTTCTGATACAATTATATTCTCCTTACTATATTCCCTGTGATTTCCCAAGGCAATATGAACAAGCTGTTTTACTTTGATATATTCTCTTCTATTTCCTGCTACGTTTTTCACATGCTTCTATCCCTTCAGATGTCTTCAGAGGAAGGGTACTACACAACTATATTTTAAAGTCTTTTTCCTCCTTTTTATTTTTTATTTTTTTGCAAAAGAAAGACTTGTTCTTGTGCCATGGGTATATTTGCAGTTTTGGCCTCAGAAAAATTTTTTTGCATTCTTTGTTAGTTTTACCAGGTTGGCAGAATCAAATCCAGATTAGCATCTCTCTGAAAAGCAGAGTTATTTCTGGCATATATCAGGAACACAAGAAATGGTTTCTCTATGGATTTTTAAGGAAATATCCCCATGAAGTCACTCTTTTAGTCTTTTTTTTTTTTATTTCTTCTTAAAAAAAAGCGGGGGGAGAGGATTTCTCAGTTGTGCTTTCACAAGTTAAAAGAAGTTGCTAACATTCAAAGGTGTACACTCAAAAGTTTCAAGATATACTTTAAGTAATCTGTACACATATGTACATTTACTTATTTGTTCTTACTTAAACTACCTCTTACGATTAGATATTGAAGTGCATGAGTATTTATTTCATAGGTGAAGTGCTCACTTAACACACAGTGTTCCTGAATAGCTAACTCTGTTACCTTTTGTCCAGTGGCTTTTGTACCTGGATTCTATTTAGCAGTTGACTCTGCTGTGAAGATGGTGGTATTAATTTTTCTAAGCTTTTCTTTGGCACGCTTCATGTGGTATTTAGGGGTTTGTAAATCTTAATCTGTTTTGACAGTAATCTGAAGAAATCAGTGTGAAGGAGCGATCAGTTTACTGACTGATGTAGAGTAAAAAAGTACTCAATAGCCTTGGATGTGTGATGCATTCAAGATCTGTTCAATAGGAGTTCAAGGCATTATGTAGTGCTCCATATGTTCAGATGCTTTTAAGTCTGCTGTCAGTGCAGTGGAAAGGACATAATTGTTGACCACTTCTGAAAAATTAGGCTGCCAACAGTACATTGAGTATCTCAGATGCAGAGACAGAGGCGCAGATGAAACAGCATGTCTCAAGAACAGCATTTGAGTACCTTAATTGCAGGATCTACATACTTTTCTTTCCTGTGCAATTTTTCCAATTTAATAAAACATCTTCCAGTTTTAGAAACAAGCAGAACTGCCGTATCTCATTGCCTTCCCTTTTCCTCTGCTGGGCATGAGACCAGATGACAGTCATGTAATTATCAGAATATGGAACACGAACGCAGAACTATGAGTATTTCAGCCCCATCTTGCTCTGTTTTGGTGGTTCCTGACATAAAATGTTTCATTTATTTGTTGGGTTTTGAATGTCATACACAGTCTTCTGAAACAGTTTTGTGAGTTACATATGAACTTGTCCACATTAATCTGTAAACCCAAGATGACTTGTCTGTACAATAGAAAAAAAAAGTGCAAAGCCACATCTGGGTGTGTTCCTCCCACCTCTGAGTGAACACAGCTGACAAGTCCTGTTACCACTGGCTTCCTCTTCCAGATAACTCTGTGGTCTCACATGCATCGACATAATTCACTAGAGAATTTTCATTCTGTTAGTTCATCATTGGGAAATGTTTGGAATTTGCATTGTAAAACTGTCACCAGTTTGATTTTTTTCTGGTTGTTAATAACACCACTGTTTCTTCTGGAGGAAAGCGCTGTCAATTGAGCAATTCATTCTTGACTGAATGCTGTTGTTCTCTGCTGGATTCCTTGACTTTCAGAGGCATCTTTTTCCTCAGTGATGAGCTTTGCCACGCACCAAGAAAATGGGCATTATGCAGTTTTCTTTTCTGAGCAGCCTTTTTGCTTGGTCAGGATCATTGTATGACCATATGCAATGTCTATGGTATGAAAGCCAGACCAGTGTTCTGGTGTGTTGCAGTTTGCTAAGGGAAGATCTTTCTTAGAGGAGTTATCCCCAGCTTTCCTTCACTGCAGATTGGGAAAGCTGATTTGTTGCAGTGTGAAAGTCTGTGTCTCTTCATTTTGTTTTCTTGTTTGTTATGATTTTGGCTTTGTTGTATTTTTTTCTTTATAATGTAATGTATTGCATGAGAATAAACTTACTCAGAAGACAGGACTATTAAATAGCTTTCAGTAAATAACCTTTACTGAAACCCACTGTCTATTTCATTATCTTGCTTTAAAAAAGGAAATTATTTATTGTTTCCTTATGATACCAATCTGATTTTGGAGGCCAGTGGTGTCATGAGAAGAGAATCAATGAGGGCAGCATTTCAGAGCAGGGCACAGCATAGCAGATGGATCATAGGAGCCCTTTTAGCTGTCTGTCCTTTAGGTCAGTCATGAACTTCCAGGAGATGAACAGGAAACAACTTTTCTGTAGAAGGGTGAACTCAGGAGTCCAGCTGTTGTATTTCCTGTAAGTCCTGTATTTCCAAGGCTGCTGCTTGTGAAAGAATTAGGAAGTGTAGAGCACAGGATTCTGCCTGTATTGAGGCTTTGAGGCAGTGGCTCATAGTCTAGGAAATTCCCCCTGGAACAGTTTGAGAAGCTTCTTGTCTTCTTACCAAACCCTGAGGAGTAGTTTTCTGGAACACCTAAGAGGGAGGTGATGTGTTTTCTTACAGATGCCTCCTAGTGCTAAAGTAATGCACAAAGTATGTTGTCTCTAGGTCAGATGTATCTTTTGTTACCTTACCTGGCTCTTTTGTTACCAGATGGCTTCTTCCACAGCAAATGAATCTGCAGCAATGGATGTCACTTCTTTTTTATAGCCTCTGAATAAGTGCAAAGACACAGAAATATTAATGTACTATGAGACCTCCCTAAAAATCCTTTAGTCTATATACTGCAGGCCTTCTAAAAACCAAACAACTCCTATGTCTGTATTCCCAATGTGTGCCTGAGGCCCTTTGATTATCTAAGATTGTAAAGCTACAGGGAAAGCTCTAGAGCACAGAGAAAATCCAGACATGTTTACTAGAAGAAAACTTGATTTGAAAACAAAATAATGAGCCTTGTGGGTGGGTTGCACTGTCTGCAGTCATCAGTGCTCCAGATAAATACAAAACCAGTGCTGAGGAGTGGTTCTAGAGAGACACTTCTGTGTGTAGGGCTGGCTGTGCAGGTAACTGGGGGCATGTGTAATTGTAAGAGCAAATCATATTCTTATGGGAAAAGAAAGAATAAAGATTCAGGCTTTGCAAGTAACATCTGATGTTTTCAGTAGTGGAATTGTATCTGCAAATTTTAATGATACAGGGTTTCAGGCATAGGTCTTAATGCTTTGAGAAATTTCAGTAGCAAATCACTATGTAAAGCTTTTTGGAGAAAATAATATTTTTTAATATATTTCTCTCCCCCCAACATTAAGAGGTATCAGAATAGGCTTTTTCTCTTTTTTTTTTTTTTTTTTATTTT
>VXAX01000281.1:81966-295464 GCA_013399835.1 Leptocoma aspasia
TTTTTTTTTTTTTTTTTTTTTTTATTAGGCTGAACGGTTAGGGAAAACACAGCTCTATCCTCTGTAAGTAGAAGAGCAGCTGTATGGTAAATACCTTTATTGGAAAGTAAACTTCTTTATCTAGCAGCATTGTCAACTATTTTGTTATTGAATCACTGCTAGGTATGTCTTCCTGCCTGCCTTCTCTGTTGCACTCACTAAGGCAAAGCTTCCTTCCCAGATCTGGTTTCATTGACACTTGCTCAGTTTCATGAGCTGTGCCTTACTGACTAGATGGCCTCTCTCATACCTTTGTTGAGGGGAGAAACAATCCTGCCCCTTCTACAAATAAATCTTTCCAGTTGATATGCTCAGAAACAAAACCCCATCCAATCTGCATTCCAGCTCCTGAGATGGGAACTGGGAGCTCAGCACTCCTGTGTTGCAGTGCAGTCTGCAGGAAGGTGTATGTTCATGGCTTAATTTTTCTTCTTTCTCAGTAAACCTGTTTTTTTTATGGGAGAATGCTTCAATTCAGAATTGAGCAGAGTGAGGATATGTATTTACCTCACCACAAGAGTTGTTGCTGAGCAGTGTGCAATTTCCAGTGATTCCAGTAAAGGCTGAGCTCTAAGGACATTTTTAGGATGAAGGCTGGGAGGCCAGTGCTGCGTTTGTCTAATAAAAACTTTGATTAACTTAGGTTGGTTTAACCTTTTTAGCCACTGAACTTTGGGGAGAGCTCTTGTGGGTTGCTGCTCCTGTAGAGGCCATGCAAGCAGCCTTCCTCCTTTGCAATAGAAGCCTGGTTGTGCCTGGAAAGGGAGTGGGAACTTTGAGAACCGGCTCCTGCCTGCTGCAGGAGAAAGCAAGAGGAACATTGAATGGTCTTCTCCATCAGGTGACAGTGCATAGGAGGTGGTGTTGGTGGAACCAGTTTCTCCTTAAACACCTCTACTCCAGCCTTTTCTTGGAAGGGCAGAAGTGACAGTCTAAATGGAGTCATCTTGTGGAGTGCCACTGACTGCTCAGTGACCTGTTGGGTCTTGTTGACCTGACTGAGGAAGGATCCAGCAGCTGTGAATGAGCCTGCTAATGGATTTAGCCTGTGCCTTTGAGGGCTGCAGTTGGAAAGAATGGTTGGGGCCCCTTAATCTATGGTCTGTACAACTTCTGTGCCTGAGCAAGTGGAGTTTTGTAATGGCATCTGACATAGATCTGCACAACACGCTTCAGGATGTTGGAAATGTTGGATAGAGCGATCTTCTGAGGTGGTGATGGCACTGATGGCTTTAGTGCTGCTGTTGCCAGGTTTATGTTCAAGTTAAGTTAATTCTTTGACCTTTCTGTAGGTGCTGCTAACAGAGCAGGGTTGGTGTAAGTGGTTTGAGACTGCCTGCCCGAGGCACGTGTGCACATGGGGTTAAACATTTCTCAGAGCATTCCTGGGATTCTGACATTGGCAAAGCTGGTTAAGATTCTGTTACCTGAGACATGACCTTGTTAGATTGGTTCACTTATGACTTGCATGCCACAGTTTGCCTGCCAGATATAATTGAATATATATCTGTTTCATGTAGGTTTGGATAGATGAGAGATGTAAAGAAAGGGATTTTCATTGTCCTTTTAAATTGTACATTTCTGTCATAATCTGTCAGGATTAGAGAAGTAGAGGGATAAAAATAAATGTAAGAGTCAAGACAGAAGTTGAAAAAGGAAGGAACATCTAGTTATATATTAATGAACTTAAATGCCTAGTTTAACTTTTGCTGGAAATTTTACATTTTAACATGATTCTCGTTCTAAAGAAAGGTACAAGTGATAATTACAAATATATTTAGGCAATCCCTTGCTTATTTCCTGATTGCTAATTTGTTATCTATAGTTTTTAAAAAGAGTTTTTTTAAGTTTCCAAGTTATAAATAAACTAAGAATGAATAGCAGTGTAAACAATGTTTTTTTTCCTATGAAGAATAATACATTTTTGTAATTTTTCAAGAAAAGCACTGGATTCTACATACTGGAAAACAGTGGGAATGCCTCTCTATTTATTGAACATATTTTAATTATGAACTTGGTCAGTCAGAAGAACATCCCTGTAATTCACTGTTGAATTTACAAGTCTTGTATTTTAATATATGGCCTGGTAGGAAGCTCCATGAGAATGACCAAAGATCTGCAAAATCTCACTCCACCCAGAAGTAATCAGGAGTCCTGTTATTTAACCCAGGCACAGAAAGCAAAGGGGATGACAAATCATAAGTACCTTCATGGCAGGCACCTGGGGATGCATCTGTTAACAAAAGTTTAAATTGTGCAAAATGAGAAGTGTCTTTTTTGGAAGGAGGGGAAGCTTGTTTTTCTTTTAATGAAAGAATTACTGGCATATCATCCCACTGGCAGCAGTCGAATCTGCTTGTTGGCAGTCGCTGAAGAGAACATCCCATTTTGATTTAAAGATTATTTTCTGCTTCAAACAAATTCCTGTAGTGGTTCCCATGGTTAATACTGCACAGGAGTAGTAGAACAAGTGATTTACGACCCTGCTGTTTTATGAAGTACAGTCTTCTATGCATGTATTTCCTTTTTTTTCCTTTGTTACATCAAGGTGCTGTGGTTTTCTTTGATTTGGATTTCGTGTTCAGCATACGTTCAATCCGTGTTAACCTTACACTTTTTTGTGTCAAACAACCAATAAGCAACTTGTCATTTGTTAATTATTTTTAACCCTCTAACCATGTCAGTGCTCAGTTGTTACCTTTAAATGCTTTGAAATGATTCCAGTAACTGTGGTGCTCTACCTCGTGGAAGCTTGTGCCGTCCTCTCTGAGTTTTCCTCTAAGGAGCTTTCTCCTTCACTTTGTTAGAACAGAGAGCAATCTAAAGTTTTCCAATATAGAAGGACTGATTGTGTGGTTTCCATACTGTCCACTCTGACTTGAGGGTTCTTCCTTTTCCTGTCGCTCCCAAGGGTGCACCGAGGGGTGCTTTAAAATGCGTTTGGCAAAATCAGGAAAGGGATGCAGAAGGAAGTTCTGTGCTGAGAAATCGTGTTCTGAAGTTAGGCTGTAGCTGTTCTGTGGGTGACTGTGCAGCACCCAGTTTGGCCCAGACTTGCCAGCTCTCTGGGTTTCCAGCTGCCTGCAGGTTGGTGTGCTGTGCTGGCCCTGTGGAAGTGTGGGTTGCTGTGGTTACAGTGAATTGGCAGGATGACTCCCACAGTAATCCCTCATGGCTGCAGGGATGGGTGGGAGCAGACAGCTCTGTTCAGATTTCTGCTGTGCCACATCTCCAGAACATCCCGTGTGTGTTTTATGATAAGAATTTTTCAGAAGGGTTCCAGAAGGCTGGTTTAAGCCTGTGATGTTTTATCTGAAGATTTTCACTATAAAGGGAATGGAAAGGGGAGGAAAGAGAGAGACAGGCTTCTGTTGTATGTTCAGGGGATTCCAGCGAGCTCTGCCTGAACTCTTGGCATCCCAGCCCAGTGGCTGTGCTAAGCCCAGTCCTGGGCATGATTTATTCTGTGGGTCTGCCTTAGGACAGACCAAAAGGATCTCACCTTCTCCCCCTCACCTGCAATGCTCTTGCCATCTTTTCCATGCTGCTGTTGTGTTCAAGAAGTACCAGCCTTTCCTGAAATTTCAAATATTTTTAAAATTTAAAGTCTTGTTTGCACCAAATGGAACCCTGCTCCATCTTCAGGGAAATTTATATACTAATGTGGATTAGTAGCTGTGCAGATCTAACAAGCTACAGTTTTCTGTCTTATGATGGAATATTTTGTCCTCCTTTTTTCTTTTTACAATGGCTTACATATATCATTAAGTGCACTGGTAGTTGCTCACCCAGTCATCTCAACCTCTTGTTTATTGACTTTGTACCTCTTTGATTTTATAATTTAGCTTAAGGTCTTATTAATGTACTTAAGTGTGTTAATATTTGGAGATTTGTATGAATGCCTAATGGCTTTAACTGTCTTAAAAGATTATTATTTGCTACTCACTGGTCTATTCCATAGTTGTCTGTAGCGCTTCTTGTTGCAGAAATTTTTGAATTCCCTAATGAAGCTCATTTGTCCTCTGTCTTATTCTGGTGTTCAGTCATTGAGGCCTTCAACCTGATCTGCAAGACTTCATTCACAAATGAAGCAGTTGAAATTTTGGGTGCAACCTGGAAACTTCTGAAATTTTTGCATTTGTTTTAATTTAATTTTCCTGATAGTGGATTGAATTAAGAAATTTTGTAAGCTTGAATGAACTCAGAGATGTGATTTTTTTTTTTTGAGTTAGAAGTTCTAACTTGCATGCTTCTATTATTTTACCCTAGAGCTTGCCTGCTTTTTCCTTTTTATTGTTGATGCTGACGTGACTCATCAGTCTGGCTACAGAAACCTAACCCATGCTTTTTTTTCTTTAGGCACTCAGTGTTACTGAAACTCTGATCAAACCTTTGGAAAGATTTAGGAAAGAGCAGCTAGGAGCTGTAAAGGTTTGTCCCTCCTTGCCCTTATAAGTTTAATTTCTCTACTTGGATTGCATTGTAATAATGACATGTAATTGGCAGAAACATATTGTTTATGTTTCGTGTGTTTGCACTTTTTTTGTTTCTACTTTGAGAACTTGCTTCAGAAACAAATGGAATGTTTCAAGAAGAGAAGAATGTGTCCTTTCCCTTCCTTCTTCCCACCTCCTTTATCTCCTCTGTCTGGAAGAGGAAGAATTCTGCTAACAGCCTGCCCCCCCTTCCTAATGGGTAACCCTGTTCTGCTTTGTATTTGCCTGCAGTTGCACAATCAAAGGCTGAAAAATATTAACTACCTAAAGGAGCTCACTCATCCAGATGCTTTTAACTTTATTTTTGCCACCTGCAAGTGAGAATTGCCTTTATTTAATTTTTTGTTTTGAATAAATAACTCATTGGCTCTGTATGCATGGGAATAATAGGGATGAGGAGGCTAAGGACAAGGTCTCATTGAAAGTATTTTTGATAAATAATGTTTGGTCATTTTTTTTAAGATTGTCACTAAGTTGTGAATATTTTAAAAAAAGCAGCAAAGTAAACTTCATGTATGAAGTACAGACTAGATTTGGATAAAAGTAACAAGGACAAATTTGTCTCTGTCTGCCTTCCTTCTTGCAGTGAGAAATTTAAGTGCTTATTGAAAAAAGTAGAAAAGAAAGAAACCAGCGTTTTATTGAAGTTTTCTGTTGTAAAACTCAATACATTTTCAAAATACCTGAATATGGTTTATTTTACCATTTCATGACTTCATCACCAGTGATATTTAGTAGCTAAGACAATGTTTCTTATATAAGAGCACTGTACATTTTGACTTTGGCAGGAATGATTAACATGTTTTGCATATGATTTCAGTGTTTGTGAACTGAAAGTGCTCTGTTGATCATAAATCCTTTCAGTTCAGTGGTACAATGAGCTTTGTGTAATTTTATGAACTTGAGAGAAGTATATTAGGTGACCCAACCAACACACAAAAAAAACTTGGTCTGTAATATAGCCAGTCTTGCAAGGAAAGAGAGAATTTGTTCTGAATGTAACTGATTGTCATAGAAACAGCTGTGTAATGAGTGCATTATTTCAGCAGTATTTTTGCTGTTAAAGAATATTGCTGGTTTTGAGGTGAGAGCTCCTAATGCTTGATCTCATTTCTTCACTCATTTCCTAGTCAGAATTCTCTCCTTGATGCTTCTAACACAAATTACATTCACACAGCCTACATCTCCTATTTTTTTGGATGGATGTTTCTTTTCTTATGTCCCTGCATGCTGTTTCTGTGAAGCTGTAGCTTTTATTTCTGTTCTAAACTATTTTTTTGACAGAATACTCTGTCAAAATAATAAATAAATAGGAGTCTTTAAATAGAAGTCTTAGATAATTGTATAATGTTTAAATAAAAACCCTCTAAAATATTTAGCTCTTGGAATATTCTTAACTGAATATTTATTCAATATAATCAAAACACTGACATTGGAAATATAACTCTGCTTAGCTCTGAAAACCAAGCTATGGCATCTAGTGGTGAAATATATCTGCAGCATTGTGTAGTATTTACCTTAGGAAAGATTTGTGCTCTACCATTACAAAATAAAAGTTGAATCTGTTGCCTCAGATTTTTTCTGCCTCTCACATCCCTTTGCTGATGAAATGGTCTGAGTTAAGCTTAAGAAGAAAAGGAAGGGGAGGAAAGTTGAGCTTCATAGAACTGGAAGCTGAGACACTTATTGAATTACCCCTTAGTGAAAAGTGTTGCTGTTACTAATCCCGAGCTACGTGTGTACAATTTCTGGCTTTGCCTGTTAAGAAGTTAAGAGAACTCTTTTTTTTTTTTTTTTTTCCCTGGGAGCAGTCAAATGTTCACTACATCAATGGAAATTTTGCTAATATAAGCACAAAGATTCACCTATTTCCCTGCACTTTGTTCCTAATTCCTCACATTGCTGATATGTTATCTGTAATCACCCTGATACTATGTGCATATCTTCATGTTTCTCAGTTGATAACAAATATTTTTTAAAGACTCATTTTTTTAATGGAAATTTTGAGTCTCAGAGTGGGGGGAAGAATATTGTGGTAGAAATCATTGCTGAGAAGCAATCCCAAACAGCCTCGTTAATGTAATGCCATCTTCAGGATCTAATGGTTCAGAGAACAAAACTGTGTGTCTCTACTAATACAGTATACATAGTATTTTTCAAAATGAAAGGTTAAGAGGAGAAAAAAAGAGCAATTGTGTCTGTAGAGTTTAACCAGGGGTTTGGTTAGAATACATTTAAATGTGATTTCAAATCTACAGATGAGGAAAAATATTTTAATTGAACTAGTATTTTTCTGATGAGTAAATCTGCCAGTTCTTGAACATTTAGTTAAATACTTGATTTTACTTATTTGAGGTTATTTTCAGCTTCAATTATATATACTAAAAATAGCTACAAAACTGGTTGGTTGAATTAATGAATACTGATTTTTGCCTTACTGCACTGGAACCGAGGTATCAATTTGTTTTACAATATCTTCTACTAAATTAGATTCAGAAACTCTGATTTCCTAAAAAGATGTAATGACTGTCCCTGTTCCAGTACATTGCTTTTGGTGGTCAGAGAAATGGATTTGCATTGTGCAAATGATATTCATACGTGTCTGTGAGAGTTTCTCTTTTGATACTATTGATATTAAGTTTTATGGATACTTTTAATTTTTATTGGGTTTTTGTGGTGGGCACAATAAAAATCTGGTAGGAATAGGAATTCAGCACTGAGGTTGTTGTATATCTTTAAAATGAAGAACTCCTATGGAATATAGAGGTGTATTTGCTTTGGGTTTCAAGCTGTTGGAACTTTTCACTTGTCAATTTTAGCAAGTTTTTTCAGTGAAACTGGTATTTCCATGTAATGCCTTTTATTCAAAAACAAGGTGGTGTGGATGATGCCTGAAAGTAATGAGAAATGCAATAAATCAAGAAGAGGTCTGTTTTTTTTCTTTTTTAACTTAGAAGATGTACACATCTGTGTGATAAGCTACACCATAATGATGCAGTGGGATTTCATTTCAAGTTAGCCTTTAAATTAGTTTTTAAAATAAGATGGAGCATATTGCTCTGCTTACTGGAGCTATGATATCTTTTTCTCTTTGTTCTTGATGAACTAGAACTTTAGAAGAAGGAAAATAGTACACTTTTAAATTTACACAGTTGCTACTTTGTTTCTGCGTCTAGGAGGAAAAGAAGAAGTTTGATAAAGAGACGGAGAAGAACTACAGTTTGTTAGAAAAACATTTGAATTTATCAGCTAAGAAAAAAGAGCTACAATTACAAGAGGTATTGTCTCCTCTCCTTTTTTATGCAGGTTGAAGGCTTTGGAATAGGTAAATATACTTATGCAAATGCAGAAACAGCATTCCTAGTGGTAAAACAAACCAATTTTCTCAGCTGGAAAGGCTGGTGAGAATCAGTACTTGCTGCACTTGGTTCCTCCAGCATTTTCTGAATCAAGGGTTTTGTGTGTATGAAGTGCTGAGCCTCATGTCATTTTTTACATATAATTAAGGGAATAGTGAAGTGCAAACATACTATGAAAAAATCTGCATTTCTTACAAGGCTTTACCACTCTTGTAATTTGCATTGCATTGTGACTATTGACTGAATGTCCTGTGATAACACTTTTTGCAGAGGACAGCAAGACTTTGTTTCCCAAATAAAGTGGGTTTGTGCCTTTGCTTTTTCTCATATTTTGAAGATTTATTTTGGGATTTTTTTTGAGTAGTGCTGTAAAAAAGTTTGTTGACAATTTATAACTGATAGATTTGTTTTGCCTGGCATTCCTTCTGTCCTTCTGGGTTTATTATCATAATCATCAACTTATTTGTAATAGTTTTTATTTCTGGAGCAACAGCAAACAGTATGTGAGAACACTGCCAGGAAATCTTGTAGAGACTTGCTATAGCCAGAAGGACTTTTTTCCCAGATAAATGTAATTATGTCAGAATTATTAATGCTTAGAGTATAAAAAACCCGAGTGTTTTCCTCAGGGATAACTCCTGTCCCTGCCCTCTACCCCATCCCAAATATTCTATGCCATTTTTCATAAAAACTGTTTATATCACTGACAAAGTTACCCTGGAATTTCTCTACTCTTGAGTTCCACAAAGACGTCACTTCACCATGCTGCACTTGCAACACAGACCCTCAAATGTGTAAAGAGGTGTCTTTTGGGAAGTTGAGTTGTCCCAGTGAAGTTATTGGGCATGGCTCATGTGTCAGGACCTGTACTTTTGTCAAATTGATCAGCTGCCAAAGAACTTGACGCAGAGAAAATGATAAAGGGCTGATTATGATCACTTGATAAAATATGGTTCTTGATATCAAATCTGAAATGAGACCTAACCTCAATGGAAAAATACATAATGTCTGTAAGAGGCGTTTGAAGCTGTATCAAATATAGCCTGAAGCTTTAGAGCATGTGTGAAATCTAGAATGAGCAAATAGATTTGTTCTAAGTGTCCTTCAAAGTTTCATGAGCAAAAATGCTGAAATTCTTTAGTCAGGCTCTCACATTTGTGTGTTTAATTTTGAAGTATGAATGTATAATGCAATTTAAAGAAAAAAGGCCCTTGCAGCATGTTGTCAGAGGAAATAGGAAACAATTTCTTGCACAAGCTTAGACAACACGGGTATACAGTTGTGTTATAATATATATAATTCAGTTTTATTCATGTCTAGTTGAGTCAGTACCTGACTGGAATAAATAGTGTAGGGATAAATTTGACAAAAATTTGATGAAAACCATGCCATGTTGTGGAGTGTCTCTTAACATGAACACAGCTTTTGACTCTCCTGGTGGCGGGGTATTCCTGTAATTTTACTGAGGCATGGTGTGTTTCTTATTTCTCTCTTTCTTCAGCAGTACACAAACTACAATGCAACTTGCTGGGTGCATGGGGAGGCTCATGCCTCAAAAAACTGAGAGATGTGGTGATGTATTCTGGATTGTGTGGTGAGCCAGATGTCCTTGAAGATCCACTTCAGAGTCTTTTTATAGGGTGCTGTGGTACCCTTGATGTATATATGATTAGAAGCTTAGCTGACAACTCAAACAATTCCTGTGTTTATAGGCTGACAACTCAAACAATTCCAAAGTTTATGGGATGCAGCAAAATGGCATGGCTTGTTGAAACACATTTGCTTACTGAAATACTTGTCAGGGCTTTATTTATTTAATGGCATTTGTGGTTTTGCCCCTTTAACTGCTGAGAGTTCTCCAGCACAGAGGAGTAAAGCCAAGCACGTCTTAAAGCTAATTTGGCTTATCCTCTTAAAGCACAGCAGTCACTGTTCTGCCTGAAGGATGTAGTCTCAGTATTTAAGAGAGTCTGATAGTAACTCTTGTCCTTTCACCTAACCCTTTCTCCACTTCCTTTGGTAATTCACTGTAGACACATTTTGTATTATCTTTATGGGCAAAGACCAAGTGTTAGTTACTTAGAGTAACCTTTTCTTTAATGTATTTTAATAGCAGTTTCTATTGCTAAGTTTTAAGATTAATTTAAACAAATATTACATGTACCTTAAATAATAACTTCACAAAATAATAGGTAGACACTAGAAAGTGAAATATTTATATGCAGATGGATGGCAGCTGATATGTAACTCTTCAGCATCAATATGGTGTTGGCATTTCTGCAAAGCTGTGCTAAGTATCAGCTGCAGGTAGAAAGGCTGCATTTTTAGATACTTGATGCTCTGGGGAAACTTGTGCAGTATTGTACCAATAAGTGAACTTTTTTCCTATTGCATTTCTTGTCAGTCAAAGTGAGCACAGGTGTGGGATGTGTACAACAGCATCCTGGCTATTTACAACAGTTACTTGGGTTATAGGGTAAAATTTACAGCACCAGAACTGTAGTGTTCAAAAATAACATTTTCTTCCTTAATTTGATTGGAGAGATGATTTCCCCCTTTTCTAATGGATGATGCTCTTAGCTCCCACTCTCTGTTTGGGCAGGTACCTTTGGAATGCTGTTAAAAGTTGGGTTCCCTAGAAAAGAAGCTTGAAGAGGTGTTGCTGGAATTTTTCTAAAAAGTCTAGCCTCATGATTCAAAACAACATATTGAAAACATATTTCCCTAGTGAAAGGGAATTGCTGCTGCTGTTTAAAAGTAAATGAATGATCTATGTTGAAACAAATACCTGAAATACGGTGAAAATGATCTGCTTGCCACTTCTGTGTGTGTGTTATCCTGAAGCTGTCTGCAAAATGTCTGTGAAACTTCATGAGGTGTGCTCTGTGTGCAGGCAGATAACCAAGTGGAGCAGAACAGGAAACACTTCTATGAGTTGTCCCTGGAGTACGTGTGCAAGCTGCAGGAGATACAGGAGCGGAAGAAATTTGAGTGCGTGGAGCCTGTGAGTATCTGTGAATTCAACCTACTCTGCCTTCCATAAAGGATGCAGAAGGAATGCATTTGGACAAAAGCCAAGCTCTGCTTTCTGGAAAACACAACCAATTGCATGACTTAACAGAATTTAAACTCCTTACATCTGCAAAGATTCCTAGTGCAGATAAACTTAACCAAGCACGTCAAGTCTTAGCTCAGTAATAAGAGCTGGTTTGGACCCACTGATGTTGATTTTCAGAAAATATGTGAAACCTTTTGTTGTACTGCAAAAACCTCAATTCACGTTGTGAGATAGAATAGAGGATTCAAGAAGATGTTGGTGTCAGGATTCTTGCCTTGGGTTTTCTAATCAATGAAATGTTATTGCTTACTAATGCAAGGAATCTAATTTTAATTATGAAGGTTGGGCTTAGAGGCCTGCTAATAAAGAATTGCTGGTATAAATCAATTAGGAGGGTGCTGCTGGATAAGAAGCCCATTACTGGGTAGCCTGATATGTTTAATTCCACTTGCAGTTGAATCTGTGCAGAAATCAAGGGGTTTCATTGAATTTTGGTGAAAATCGTGCATGCACTGATGAGACTTCCTTAAATCTATGAGAAGAACTTACTCTAAAATTTTCTGAAATGTACATTAGCTTGGTATTTTAAATACAAATTTATAAAACAACAAGAGAACAGTAAGTGTAATACTGAGAATAAAAGGAGGATGGATTGTAGAGCGACTTCCATTTTCTCATGCTCTGAAGTCTGTGCTTTTGGGCTAAGTCTGTCCTTTTATTCTGATACAATAGCTTTAATGTAATAATGAAAAAAAAGTTTCAAATGACCCTAATCAAAATACCTGGTCATTATGCAGTTAGTAAGAACTGTCTATTCTAATATAGATAATTCCTGTATGAAAAAAATTGCTAAAATACTTGAGGGGGAATAAATTACTGCAATTATATTAGCATTGTTTAAAGAATGGCAAAATGCTGAGAAAAGAATGGTTGTGTTGGTTTTTTTTTTGGTGTAGATATGTTGGCTTTTTTCTTCTTTAAAAAATATTTTACTTTTAAATATGGCTTATGAATTTAGCTATTGTGTTTCAGACCATTTGAAGTTTTCTCAGAGCCAGACTAGAGAAATTAATCTTCAAATTACATTCTTGCAACATGTCCTTTTCTTATTTCTGAAAGCTCCTTCTGGATGGGGCTGAACTTTGTTGCCTAATTTGTACTTGAAGTTTACACTAGACTAGAAAACTGAAATTATTTTGTACCAAATTCTTACTTGCTTTTCCCTTAATAATACCTAAAATTTATGTGTCTTGTGCATTTTTTGAAAATTATTTCTTTGCTATATGACTTCGGACTTTTATTACATACATTCTTTGGCTTGTTCTCTTTAGAGAGTTGCTCTTTTATGCCTCTCTTGGTTTGTTCCAGCAACCTGAACTAAACAGGAGAGTTAGACAGGACTACACCTCATGCTGCTTTCAGTGTAGTACAACTTGTTTGTTCTTTTAAATTGAAATACTAAAGTCAGCATATGCTAAGTGGGTCACTTGCTGGTTCTGGCAGAAGGTCAGATCTGTGCACAAACAGCAGCAACGGGGAAAGCTTCCTTCTTCCAGCAAACCAGATGACTGATGTGAAAGTCATCTCCACGTGGTCATTAGCAGAGAGAGGAATGACCAGGGAAATGGTGACAAAAAGACAGAATGATCATTACCTCCTTGTGGACAAATATGTGTAGCAGACACCATTGCTATCCCAGCAGTTGTAGGAAAAGGTTACATAGGAAAGTTTGGGATACACATTTCCTATGTCAAATGGAAAATAGAGACCAGCTATGAAATTCCAGAGACAGGACTGTCCAAAATGTCTGTGTACATAGATCATCATTTGAATTTAAATATTACTCATAAAGTGTAGGCATCAGTGGAAATTTATTTTTAAATAATCATTTTGTAATCTATCTTTCCAAAAAAGCCTATGTACAACAATTGTATTGAAGAAAATGATTTTTTTTTTGTTCTAACAAGTCTTTTATTTCTATTTCAGGTGCTATCATTTTTTCAGGGTTTGTTCACTTTCTATCACCAGGGGTATGAACTTGCTAAAGACTTCAATCATTACAAAATGGCCCTGCAGATAAATATACAAAATGTAAGTCGAGTCGACTTTTGTGAGTAAAATCACTTGATGAAGTTGCTGCATGTACAGTATCTGTATTGCCAACACTGAGTTCCATGTGAGTGCATTGCCTGTGAATTTTGGGGATATGCTGCCATCTCCTGGATAATCAACCACATCACTGAACAAATCATCACTAATTCCAGCGAGTTCGTTGTAATTTCTAATAATACTATAAAAAACAAGCATGAAGTAAAAGGCCTCCATGCCTTTTTTCTTTCTTTTTTTTTTTTTTTGAGACAGAAATAATGCAAGGATTATTTAAAAACGAATGGCGTCTTAAAAATGCATACAACACTGGATAATTCAGAATATGAGTAATGAAATATTTCAGTGCTGGGTGTGCTTTCAAATTGAGTATGTGGTGGTCATGTCTGAGGGTCCTTTCCCTACAGGGTTACATTATCTATAACTAAGAAAAGGGAAGAAAAACAGCTGGTCCCAGCAGTGTGGAGTTTGTTTGTCTTGCAGCAGCCTTTTCAGACAAGGACATCCCTGTTGGTTTGGGGTGCAGAACTGTGTAAGGAGACTTGGTGTTGGCACCCATGGCATATTTGACAAAATGATGTGTTCCTTCAAGGACAGGCAAATGGGGCCTGGCCACTGGCCCCAAAATGGGGCCATTAGTTTAGTGTGCCCTCATCCCAAATCTCCCAGTGTGATCTGGACTGGGAGAGCAGGAAAACAAGGTGAAGGCTGAAGCAGTGGGACTGACAGAGTTACTAGTCAGATGGTCTGTTTGCTTCCTTGAGATTTATGAAGAATAAAGCTTGCTCAGAGGAACTTGGGTGTGCCAGGGGCCTCTTCATAGGAAGCAAACCACACACCTTACTGCAAACAATCAATTCCTGATGGTGCATTTGTTTTGTTGAACTCTGAGGGCATCTGGAATTAAGACACAGAAACTGCTTCTTGGAGAGGACAGTCTGTTTTTAGAAATGGCTTAACTAGCAGGGAGGAAGGAAGGATTACAGTTGTAATGCATAGTGACGTGATTCACATGTCACAATACCATTCCTTTCATTTTCTTCCTGTATGTTCAAGTGCCAAGTTTCCTTTTGAGCTGTTGTTTGGTTTGAGGAGGGGAACTGATTAGTGGTAACTTGATAAGCAGATTTTTGTGGCAGAAGTCAGTGCTTGTGGGGGAAATGTCAGGCCAGGCTTGCTGCTTCTGTGTGCTTAACGGAGTGAGGAGCAGCTTACAGAGGAGCTGATGCTGCATGAAACATGAGAGAGAAACTCTGATACAGTGTTGAAGAGCTGGGTTTCAGAATACAGATGGAAAAGAGTCAGTGGAGTGATCTGAAGAAGCGATGAGCAGTAAGAAAGTAAGCTAATCTCATTATGCAGCTGAATTTTCAATTGACTGAATGATATCACAGTTTGCCCCACCAAATTCTGAAGAGCTTGAGCTTTGCAGCTCAAGTTTTATGAATAGATAGAGGCTGTAGAGAGAAGGCAAAACAAGGTTCAACTACTATCTGAGGTAAAAGGAGAATAGAAGCAAGCATTTGAAAAGATTATGAGAGGACATGACACATTCTCCTCTGTGCTGAAGATAAGCAAGACATCCCAAAGGAAAAATGAACTGGGGTTTGCCTGTGGTACAGCTGAGCTGCTGGCAGAACACTGGATTGATATGGTAGAAATTGAAGGATATAAGATCCAGTACAGACAGCCTAGCTGGATATGGAGGATGATTTAGGAGTTGCCAGTATAGCTGTAGTAGCTGCCTTTCCTTTCATTCAGGTTGTCTTTACTGTGAGAGTTATTCTATGGATTTCCTCTCCACACCCTACCACAAACCCTGCCTTCCTCTCACTGCCCATCTCCTCCCCTCAAATGAAAGAAAGAAAAAAGCCCACCCCAGCTTTGTAGGCCAAGCTCTAGAAAGCTGATTTTTCCAGAAGTCATGCTATCTTTTATGCTTGCACTGGGGAAAAGATAAAATAGGTGAGGCCACATTTTCAGAAAAATAAAGGAGCTCTCAGAAAGCAAAAAAGACACGTAAGCATGCATCTGGAGCTAGGTGCTTTCCTCAAAACACATGTACCAGCTTGGATTTTAAAGTGTTTTTCAGTGTTTTCAGCTTGGACGGTGCATATGTAGGGAAAACCAGTTATTACCATGATTGTTGTGGTTTTATTTGGTCATTTACCAATGACCAGCGTTTTTCAGGCCAAACCAAAGGGTTTCTTGTGTCAGGTGTGAGCTACTCTGTTGTTTTGTGTAGTCCTGTCATATAATTTGTGGGTGGCATGGTTACTTTCTGATTGTTTTTACTAATATTCTGATAAATATTTCTCTTCTGGCCGCTTGCAGACTTTTGAATAAGTGACATTCAGGAATAATAATCAACTGGACTTCCAAGTTTTTTTGGGTTATTTTTGCATGCTTCTGTTTGTGTGTGGTCAAAGCATTTGGCACATATGTAGTCTCAATCTTTATACATTGTTGATGACCTTCTTGACACCTTTTTCCTTAATTACCCCAGAAAGTCCTCTACTTCCTGACAACAAGTAAGAGTCTCATGGATTAAGCCAGTATATGTTGTAATATTTTTCTAAGGAAATTGCAGTATTCAAATTAATTTTGCACTCAGTATTTCACTTCTCTCTGAACAGGTCAGTGCATTGTTTCAGAAACCTACTCTGGCAATCTTAGTGTGCTTTCCACAGTCACAGCAGCTGATAGCTAAACCCCACATCGATTTTGAAGAATATCAGAAAACTTTGATAGTAAACACATATATGGGAATTGTGCTTTAGGACTAACTGTCCTAAAATGGCCTGGATTATTGTCTCCTTATATAGTTATTTGTGGTGGGTTGGCCCTGGCTGGATGCCAGAGGTCTACTAAAGCTGGTCCATCACTGCCCTCCTTAGCTGGAGAGTTTGTGGATCAGGAACAGGACAGGGAAACCAATTACAGACCAATTAGAGGCAAAACAGATTTGACTGGGAGAATTCAGTTTAATGTATTACCAGATTAGGGTAGGCTAATGAGAAATAAAACCCAAATCTTAAACACACCTTTCCATCAGCCCTCCCTTCTTCCCTCAGTGGTGTGGGAGAATGAAGGTTTATGGTCAGTTCTTCACATGATGCCTCTACTGCTACTTCTTCCTCAGGGGGAAGACTCCTGACACTCTTTCCCTGCTCCAGCATGGGATCTCCCACTTGAGACAGTCCTCCATGGGCTTATCCAATGTCTACATGGACTTCAGGGGAATCTCAGCTCTGGCACCTGGAGCATCTCTTGTCCCTCCTTCTGCACTGACCTTGAGGTCTGCAGAGCTGTTCCTCTCACGTATTCTCGCTCCATTCCCTGGCTGCATTTGGCATTGTGTGGTTTTTCCCTCTTAAGTACATTATCCCAGAGGCTCTACCATGGTCACTGATGGGCACAGCCTTGGCCAGTGGCTGGTCTGTCTTGGAACTGGCACTGGCTCCATGGGACATGGAGGAAGCTTCTATCACCTTCTCACAGAGGCCCCCTCTGTGGCCCCCCACCACCAAAACCCTGCTGTGCAAACCCAGTAGGTGATTCCTATCAGCCAGGAAGAGTCAGTCTTTATTCCACTCTCGTTACCAAAGGGTTTTTTCTTGTCTCGTTTTAGACACGAAGTCGTTTTGAAGGAACAAGGTCAGAGGTAGAGGAGCTCATGAACAAGATCAGAAGAAATCCTCAGGAACATAAAAGAGCAAACCACTTCACGATGGAAGGCTACCTCTATGTACAGGAAAAAAGTAAGGTGTATTTTGTATTCCACAGTGCCCATATTGGGTATACAGGCAAGTCTTGTCTCTACAGGTAACATGAAGATGCAAAGAATTTACAGTTGATTCAAGATCTAAGTGTTTTTTCAAAGTTTTTAAGAGCATTGTTACTGTGGCTCATAAAAAGAATATTGAGCTGAAAATGTGACAGTTTTTAGTAAAAGTGACTGAATTCAGGGAAGTTTTGTTTGACCAAAGAATGGATTTCATCTTATTTTTAATCCCTTACTAATGACCTCCCCTAGAACTGTCAAACATTTGTTGTCAGCCAGCAACACGAGTTGTCAAATTAGCCTCTGAAAATTTGGCTTGTTGAGTATGATGAAATGGAGTGTCATTTCCTTGATTCATTGATACACTTTGATTACCTAATTGTGATGATAGGGTCAAGTAAAGCAGGCTATATGTTAGGTAGCTGGTGTTAAAATTCTTACTGTGAAGGTGCATGTCACATAAATCATATCCTGTCAACACTTCAAACAATTATAAATCTTTCTCACACTAGTAAAAAAGCCAAACAAGATGCAGAGCTCTTTGTTGCCCAAGGAATGACAATTTATTGTAATTTATTATTTATTTTTAAACATTTTGCATAAATCATATTTTTGAGATGTTTGCCCTTGTAGAGTGAGAAGATTCATTTGCAGACCTGTTTTTTAGGAAAAGTTAAGTAATAGAAATGTGGAGATACAAAGGGTCAGAATTCAGGTTTGAATAGTTAGCATTATGATGCAAATCTCAGCAATACTATTTGCAGTAAACTGGGCTCTAAAGTAAGTGTCTTGTCTAGGGTATGCACTGATTCATAGGGGAGAGTTCTGGTGTCAGAACTTGTGATCAGACCTTAATCATGAGATTTTTTAGAACTTGCAACAGAGCTATGGTAATCTGTGGTTATTTAGCTTCAAGTTACCAGATATAAATCTAGCTTTCTATGTTCTGCTAAATAAAGTCTCAAGGGGGTATCTACTTTATAGGGAAAAATTATTTTGTCTGTAGTAGCAAGAGAAAGTTACATTAATAATTCTTCCCATTTGTCATTAAGCAGAAGAGTGAAATATAACATGCATCATATTTTAGAATAATAAGCAGTGGTTAACATTTGTATGATGTTGTATAATATTCTTAATTTGTACCTTTGCTTTAAATACTGCATTGCTAGGAATTAAGTAGGGCTCTTAAGTATCATTTTAGAAAGCAGGAGAGGAGAATGCAGAAACCGGAAAAAGTACATAGTATTTATTGCTTTTGTGTTATGTAGGGCCTGCTCCCTTTGGTTCCAGTTGGGTGAAGCACTATTGCATGTACAGGAAAGAGACAAAGAAGTTCTCCATGGTCCCATTTGAACACCGATCAGGAGGGAAACTTGTATGTATATTTATGTATTCTACTCTTACACTTGTCCTGTATTAAGATCAGAGAATGTGTCAGATAAGATGTGTGTGTACTTTCGCCTTCTACCCTCCTTGCCCCTTTTTTTCATCTTTTCTCATGCAATTCAGTCTGCCATTGAAGGACATTAACCTAAAGCAGTGGATGGATTAATAGATAAGAATTCTCTAGACTTTTCAGTTGCTTCGTTTTAGAAGACCAGAAGACCTGGCACATATGCCATGTTTCACCATTTAGAATCCTGTTTATCCATGAGGCCTTTAACTTTCTAAAGTAAAAATCAGGAAAATATAACAGACACAGAAATTTCTTTATTAAATGATGCAGTTAGGGTTTTCTTTTGGAGATATAAATACTAGAAGTGGGACTAGGGATAGGAATATAATTTGTACTGATAACTGAATGTAATTTCAGATGTTTTTAAAAGCATCTGAAATATTCAAAACCCAAGACTTTGTTTATCTTTAAATGGCTTTAATTCCTACTGAAATAGTTGGGACTTGATGGCACTCATTACCTTAAAAGATGACACATTAAATGAATGTATTGACTGGGATAAAATGCATTTTGTTGCAAGGAAAAAGGATATCTGAATCTGGAAACTAAGGCTTGAGTCAATATGCCTGTATATGCAGCACCATGCCCTGTCTTCAAATTTGCTTAGAAAATCATGTTGTTGGAATTTTATCAAGTTGTTATAGCCTATTAGTTTCAGCAGAGGGGAGATGGCTTTCATAATTTTGATGATTGTCCTGTGATTGCTCTGTGTATTTACTAATATATAGAATTTGGAAGAATCTCTCAAAAGCTTTGGAAAACCTGATGTACTGAAAATCAGTGGTATTTGGTTTCCTTAATCACTTCAGTACTTCTATGAATTTTTTATCCTAATTTGCTCTAGTTGTAATAAGCGATTTTAATTAGTACAGTATATAGTGGCTGTGTGGCTGAGCATTCAGCATTCTAAAACAGCTATGAAACCATTTCTGCTGTATTAAAAGATCTCCCATTTGGAAACTCCTGCAGTTACTCCTTCAGTGACAGCCTTCTATGTCTGGAGATGCTGAATAAGACAAGAAATAATTAAAATGTGCAGTTAATCCTGATTTAATCTGGTACAACTCAGGCAACATTCACAGATGAGTTTGTGATTCCTGGGTAAAATAAGATCCTGGTGTTGGTCTCGAAGAAAGAAAGAATTGGTTCCATAAGGCATGTTATAGATGGTAAAGAACACTTCCTTTGTTCTAGTTAGTCTAGCCTTTACTATGGCCTTTACTGTGGAAATCACTGTGGTTGGCATAAAATGGGGAAAGTCTCTTTGTGTGTTTATATTGTAACCAGTGTAAAATATTTTTATTAGTTTAGCTTACTGTGGTACTGAGTTATTCTGTAAAGTACCAGCTAAAGTAGACTCAATATTTTTAGTTTTATGTCCCAGAAATGACCATAGAATTTATGTTATTGTGTAGAAAAGTGAACAGCAAACGTGGGTGAATTCTTCTGCATGTGTCAGTTCTCAGTACAGGTTTTTCCATTTAATATAAATTTACCTCGTTTGCCTTCTACAGCCTGGCTTACTGGAGCTTATAAAAACTTACAAAAACTGGGTCAAGCTTATAAAAACTTTCTTTTCACAGGGTGATGCGGAGCTCTTTGTCCTTGAGTACTGTACCAAAAGAAATACAGATACAATAGACAGGCGGTTCTGTTTTGACTTAGAAGCTTCAGACAGGTAAGCTTGTGAAGCACACTAGGAAGAGCTCTTTTTAAGTAGTAGTTAAAACTACTGCAAAATTACTGTTGTATTTTCTTCTGATTTCGTCAATCCTGTCAGAGTTCCAGTGGGAATGGTCACTGGAGGAGCAGGCAAGCACTGCCATGGCTCGCTGGGTGTTACCTCAGCTGTGTGTAGCAGAAGCAGAGACGAGCTAAACTGAAATGTAGGCATTGCCTGAGTTCACATGAAAGAAAAGTACAGACAGAATTAAGAGGAGCTATTAAGAGTTGTTATCATAGTGAAGAAACATGGCTAAAATTGAAGTACATACTGCTGTAGTCAAAGACTGATTGCAGTAATAATTGATATAGGCATGACCATATTGTAGCACAATCCTGCATTCCAAAATGATGGGTTGCTGAGGAGATAGGCTGGATTTTCAGACTGAAATAAGGTTATTGGGATTTTGAGGCTTTTACTGCCTGGTATAATCATGCACTGCATCTTGAACATTGTTGCCATTGCCTTTTTGAAGCACCGCTTGTTGCTCTATTTCTAAAGAAAAGACTTGCTAATCTTTTTCTCTAAGGGACCTCAGAATTTGATAAACAATGTCTTTCAACAGCGTTCTAGTCTTCCTTCATTTATGATGGTGAGGGTATCCAACTTAATAAGGTACTCCAAATAAATATGGTTGTGGTAATGCTACATTCTTTTGATGCAGAAATGGATCAGGTCTGGAATTAAATGCTAGATATAAATTAGTGGATTGCTGCTGAGTTTTTGCATCCACCCCCTCTGAGCTGCTTTTAATCTATATGTTTGCTCCTTACTTATACCAATTAACCACATGCTAATTTATAGTATAGTAGGTCTTCAAGTTTTATGGGCTTTTGGTTTTTTTACTCATCAGATTCTTAGTGTTTTTCACTTCAAAAGCAGCGGGGCCAATGCTGTCAGGCGCCCCTGTCCTGTGACTGCTAATGTACTGCAGATATGTCTGTGATTATGTGCTCAAACTTGAATCAGAGTCTGTGCTGAGCTTGTGAGACAAGTCAGACTGGCCTGAGGCATGTTCATTCCTACATCAAGCAATGGGTAAAGGGATGTGAAACTCCCACTGCATCAGAAAACTTCCAGCCCATGTGGCAGATGAGACAATGCTCATTTACAGCTCAGGTGATGTTTGTCATCACTCTACAGCATGGTTTGAACTTGAATTTCTGAGTTGAGGACGATGTGGTTTAGCTATTCTAACACTGTGTCCCAAGAGTATGAAAGGGAGTAAAGATTTATTCTCCAGGTATCAGATCCTCTTGGGTCACTGTACTGATTGGTCAGTAGGGATAATAGATTTCAAACTGAGTCTGATAAAATTGGTAAAAAGTAGCATGAGAAATGTCAGTCTGTCCCCCTCTGTGTGTCATCTGCTCAGTGGGGTACCTGGAGTTTATACAGAGATGGATGGAGAGCAGGGTTTTCTTGATCCTGCAAAACACTTTTTCATTCCCTTCTTTGGTAAAAGGGGGAAAAATCTAGTTCCTCTTTCTGTCTTGTTATGTTATAATAGACACAATTTGATCTGCTGTGACCTTGATATCAGACATTTTTCTTTTCATAATATATGTCTGTAGTACTGAGATGTTCCCATGGAGATTAGATCTGTGCTGCAGGCCATTAGCTTGTTTCCTTGGTATCAGTTCAGGGCACACTTATCCCTCAGCTTGTCCAAGTTAAAAAATAACACAGGAATTGGCAGCTGGGCATGGGGTTTTCTTCAGTACTGTGCTTTGGAAGGCAGCAAGGCTGTAAAATTTTAGGGAATTTCAGAGATTTCTAAATAGCAAATATTTGGCCTTGTACGTCACTTAAGCATAGCTTCGAGCTAGCTGAAAATTTGCATATTTTTCTTTCAAAAGGAAAGCTGAGGTGGTTGTCTTTTCTTTAAATTCTGATATTTATGGCTCTGAGGGTGCTAAGGTTCTGGTTGAATCTCTGAGAGGTGTTACTTTTTTCTGTTTCTAGTCCTCCATCATGTTAACTTGAAGGTGACTAGTGGTAAATGTAGAGAAATTTAAATCTTAAGGAAAGAGCAGAGGTCTTCTAGGATAGGAAAGATATTTTATTGATGAAGAGCATTCTCCTTCTGATATGCTACCTAGATTTTAATTTTTTCCTATACAGGACAATAAGGGAAGGTTTTGTTTCCTTTGACTTTATTTTGAAGACAAATAAATGATATTTCATGCAGCATATACTGAGTTTCATGTATTGCTTCTAGGTTGATACTCTGATACTTTGACAATTGTAATTTAGTGAAAAGAACTAAATGGTTTGGTTTCGGTTTTTTACTGAATTAAGATGGCTGTTTTCATAAGATATTTACTTGCAAGCTATGATCATTGTTGCTGCTTTAAAGATGAAGATTACATAGTGAGTTAACAAATGCCATTTTTCATCTGACAACAATGCAAGTCCAAGTTTATTTGCAATTCACAAAATTCAGTAACTCCAGCAAGTGTTGGAATCAGCAGGTGATCAACAATGACCTATTTAAAATAGTTTGCAGATTACATTCACTTTCCTTTTTCCTCCCTGTACTCCCTATTTCTTACTGCATGTGTAACTTCTATACCTTTTGTTTTCAAGATCAGCAGTGTTCAGTTATTAAGCAAAAGAAAATGAACCCTGACTTTTAGGACAATGAGCTTTTGCTTGTAGTTGAAGATAGAATTTGACAAGCATCTTTTAGTTGCTGATGAGTGCCGTTACTTTATGTTGTTACATTTGCAGGCCTGGAGTTCCTGTGACCATGCAGGCATTTTCTGAGGAGGACAGGAAGCTGTGGATGGAAGCCTTGGATGGAAAAGAAGCTGTAAGCATAATTTTGAAAATATTCTTTTATAGCGTAATGGGGAATTCTCTCACTCTCTGCTTTCTGATCCCATTTATACTTTAATAAACCAGGATTATGTAGTTTGCAAAATGATAGATTCAATAAATAAAGGATAAAAGTGAACTAAAACTCAGGAGAGATGAGTAACTTGGTAAAGCTCAGTGTAGATAACTGCTAATGCTGATATGAGAATTTTTCATTGTAATGACAGCATCGATTTTTATAAATGGTTTGCCATCCCAATGATAATATTGGTCTTGTAGAAAATGTCTAGTATAAGCATGTTCACTTAGTCTTATGCTGACATGCTGCATTCCAGTGGCAAAACTTGCATGAGTGAGTTACATGGTATTATTATTTTTTTAAAACCAGATGAAAAAAGTTCTTGTCAATGGGACTGAGGTTGTAAATGCTCCTTAATTTCTTCCTCTCATCAGGAAACAGGTCTGAAATGTTGAGTTGAAACACACTATTTATTCTTACAATGATAAATATATTGGTCTTGTGGGCCAGAAATAATGGGGTTTTCTAGACAATGACACAGTCATGTGTCTGCCCCAGTAGTTGTAGGTTTGATTGGCCTCATGGTTACACTAATCTGGTTTCATTTGCAGAGATGTTTATTACCATGACATGTTGGCTGAGCTGGATTCCCCAATAAGTTTACAACTTCTGGGAAAGCCAAACTGGAATATAAGTCAATATAAGTCTCAGGAATCATCACATTCTTAATAATTTGAATGACCTTGAAACTGTAGGAATTTAACCTGCAGAGGAACAAAGGAACATGGAGTACATAAATCCCAGTTCATTTCAGTGGCTGTAGCTGACATTGTTCTGAGGGGGCACAGACCTCTCATTCTGCTGTTAGAGCTGTTGGTGGTGCTATGTTCTGGCTGTAAACAGCTGTGTTTGTGCCTACTGAGCATTAAGATTGAGAGTATCTTTTTTCCTGGTTTCATGAAAGTCTTTAAAATAATTTGTCTTTTTTACTCTTTTCTGTGTTAGGTGCTCATCAACTTGAATAGAGCGAATGCAAAACGAGAGGGAAGTAAGTATTTGAATTAGCATTAAAGCTGATTTTGTTAATATTTTAAAATTAGGCACAAGTAATTTTTTTTTCTTATGGATCCAGCTTAATTGTTTTACTTTAAAATCCTGAGTTTTGAATATTACTTGTGGATTTGGTAATTAATGGGTTTTCAGACTAACTCAGTACATATATAAGAATTGTAGGACTGGACATAAGCTGGAGAAACAGTCTGATTGTTTTTGCCAATTTACTTCATGCCTCAAATTGATTCAAGGGTGAATTTGTATGTAAATGCATCACAATTTCTTAATCCAAATTGTGTGTACATGTCTGTTAGAATGTGTAGGTATGGTTTTAAAAGCTGTTGCAGCTGAATGTCAAGGTCAGCAAAAAAGCTGAATTTGTGCATTTAAAATATAAACCAAAATACGGAAGTAGAAGAGATGGCTTTCTTTAGACAACATTAGCTTTTTTCTCTTGGCAAAGTATAAGAGTGAAAACAGGTATCCTTGTTTGATTATGAGGCAATTTATGCTTGCTTTTTTAAAAACTTGAAATTACTGATTCAAGCTGGATCCTGGTGTTATTAATAGAAATTTTTCCTCAGATTTGTCTTTGCATGGTGCAAGACCAGGTCCCCAGGAGCAGAAGGCCAGATGTTTGGGGGAAGGGCAGTTTTGCAACATAAGCTCTTAAATGAAGTTTTGATGTGAAGAAAAAGAGTAAGATAGGAACAACAAAGGAATGCTGGAGCTCAGCTGTTGTCCTGTTCATGCATCTGCTTTCATGTAGTCAGATCATTAACTGCTGTGAAACTATATACATGTGTCCTGTATCTTTAGTGTGGGAATTTCTTTGGCTGAGGGTAGGGCTCAGTAAAAGCCCTGCTGTTGGTAATTATGTTTTTTCATCATAAGTACTTCCTTGTCCCATTTGGTGAACTCTCTCAGATGTTGTCGATGTTGCAGTAAGTACTGTTAAATTCCATCTTGCATCTGCCAACATGTGTAACTAATCAGAGATCCCATTCTTCAAAGGATGCTGCTGTGAACAGATTCACTGAAGCCACTATCACCAGAACAAGCCTTTACTTTGGCTAGGCAGGCAGGCTTGTGAAGGAGAAAAGCAGAATTTCTCTATAAAAAGTGATGTATTCTACCAATTTCAGAATATTTACGGTTTTGCCTCAAAAGTACTAGCTTTATGATGAAGTCCAGCCTTATTTTCAGTGAAAGATGTAATTGTAAGGGTGCATTAAAACTGTTAAACCCTTTTTATTTTTTTTTCTAGGTGCACAGTTGGATAAGATAGGGTTTACCATCATCAAAAAGTGCATCAGTGCTGTTGAAACACGAGGTAATGATCAACCCAACCTGTTTGTGAAGAGGGTGAAGCAGTTGGTCTGCTGAAGAAGGCTTGTGTGGTAAAGTCTCCTGTAGATCTCTGGAGAAGACTTTACCATGGAAGACATTTCACTGATGCCACTGACCAAGACAGGAGTCTGTCCAGTCCCATCCCTTTATGCATGGCTTTCTTTCAAGAAATGTGTTTGCCAGAAGTGCTCACAGTGGGGAATAGCACCTCTCTTGACAAAGGGAGCCAATTTTTGTGCACAATAGCTAAGGGAAACCTGTTGGGTTTTGTAGGCAGTGCCTGCACCTTTGCTGTTGGAACAGAGTAATTTATTTCAGTGTTTCATTTCTGTTCATTCTCTTTAGGCAGAAGAAAAGGAGCTGAGCAGGCAGGTGATTAACAAAAAGTGTTGAAGTACTTTTTGTGGAGTTAGTTTCACCCCAGGGACAAAGATGCTGTCAGGATTTATTGTTGCATATGCTCATTGCTGTATTTCCAAAATTGGAGATGGAGGAGAGGTCAGTGTGCAGGCAGTATGCAAGAGGTATTTGGGATTGGTTTTGGAGAGGCTCTGCTGCAGTGTGTGTGGTGACCAGCCACTCTGAGGCTCACTGTGTTGTACATGGCATTGTGTGGAGAACCAGCTTGTTTGGTTGTGGTTTTTAAAAAAAGAGGTGAAGGCAGGAAAGTAGTTAAGGTTACAGTATATTTCTCAGTTCATTGTTTCTCAGTCTGTAATTTCTCTGGGTGCATTTTGGTTTTCTCGTAAATTGCTGACTTTCCTTCCTACTCCCGAAGGGCACACTTAGAATTTTTCAGGAATTGAATCTTTTTTTCTAGAGGTCTGGCATTGCACAGGGCAGAATACTTACATCTTTCTGTGTATCACAGTCCAGCTTAAATGAGATGAACAGAAGAGCAGGTTCATGCTTGCTGTCTGTGCAGCGTCTTACTGAAAAAGTGTCTTCCATGTATACACTTACTATACAATATTGTTAGAAACACAAGCAGCTTTTGTGATACTCGGAGTTATGCATTTAAACAGCAAGAAGTATTTGAAGTCCTTTTTCTCTTAGACCTTTTAGTATCAGTCCTGTCTGATGCATTTATGATGTTATTCCAGATTAGGCCATATTCTATCTGGTGTTATTTTTGTTCATTCTGTTCTTTTGAATATTTTTCAGATAAGTTTGCCTGTCTCATCACTTTAGAATTTCAGTTACTGGCATTTAGAATCTGAATATTTGAGCTGGGAAACATTGCAGATAAAGCTGGCGTCCTACAGATAAGTTGTCTTCACTGCAAAACCCTGTCTCAATATAGTCTAGATCTTTTCTTTACAGTGAATAAGGCAGATTTAATAAAAAGGGTAGCATATGCTCATGTAATGAAAGGCTAGTTTTGGCCTATAGTACAGTTACAGCCTACCTTACAATACCTCATGAATTCTCCTTACTAGAAGCAGTGTGGAGTATACTATATTTTGGTTTATTATTTGTAAATGTGTTCTAATAGTTTTCTTCAAGTAGTGGGTTAGTTTTTTTTTTCTTTTTCTGATACCTACAAGAAAAGTGAAACGAGCACAACTGTGGAAAAAATGTGAACCCTTTTCTTAATGAAATGACTATTTGGAAAAATGTTTTGTTGCCTTTTTTTCCTTTTTCCTCAGGGTTGTGGTTGGATAGGTTAAACTGAATGAAAGTTTAAGTTCACTCTGTCCCTTATACCTTGATTTAGGGGTGTGTAAGAAGGTGCAAAGAACTTGTGTAACTCTCTTGTTCAAGACAAATGATGAGCTTTCATGGGTTAGCAGCATGTCTCTCCAGAGTGGGATTTGCCCTGAAACATGCTTGGGAAAGAATTAAAGTTCCCCAAGTCTATGGAAACTTTGCAGCTTTGCTGTCCCTTGTACACAGCCTCTGTAAGATGTGCAGTCAATAGAGTGCTTTGTGGTAATTACTACCAATGAAAAAGACTTGTGTCTATTAATTTTGTTTCGGAGGGCACTCGAGAAAGAAGATAAATCAGTTTTCAATAAACATTTCTTATCTTGGGGTTCCAAGAATATATTTAGGTGAGATACTACCTTCCAGGAACTCAACAATCCACTTAGTTCCATTTCAATCCACTTGATTTTTCCATTACATTTCAAGCAGTCATTGATGATTTTCTGTTTATTGATTCTGAACTTAACATCAACTGCATTTAAAAAACAAAACAAGTAAACAACTCCAAAACAAAACAAACAAACCTCTAAAGGGCCTTCTGCTGATGTCTGCTGAGCTAAACAAATGGAGGGCCAGGAGAGAATTCAGTTGTTTGTCTCAAAAGAGTTTGGACAAATACTTGTATGATGAAGAAAATCCGTCTCTCAAGCGGCAGAATTTTCTACCTGTACTTTTTCTTGAAAACAGTTTTTACTTGGTTATTTTACTTTAATGATAACACATCAAAAGCAAGTTATATTCAGCAGGAGAAAACAGGACAGATGCTTCTTCAGAGACGGTGCTTGTGTGCCATGTTTTTATCCCTTTTAATCATAATGGGTGTGAGGTTGGCGTGGGTGGGAAGAGAGGACAGTCTAGTGTGGGTGGAAACTGAGAATAGTCTTGTCATGTCACAGCAGAAGTAGTCTGGTATTCAGAGAGAGAAGAGCATAACAGAGATATTGAACATAAACTTGTCAATGGCTGGATAATTTTTTTTCTCAGTTATGTTCCCTTTTATAAAGCCAAGAAGGGAATTATTTGCTCTGAATGAATAGAAGCACAAAAATCAGTGTCTTGGTTAAAATGCATGTGAGCTTCTGATTCAGCGTTAGCCTTGATTGGCTGTGCTTTACTGGTAGGACATGCATCCCAGCTCTCACATACTGAGCACTGTGCTGGTTGGATGTGCACCTGTGTTTTGTCTTGGAGAGAGCATTTTGGGATTCTTTTTGGAGTATTTCATTTATTATTCTTTACTGAGAATAATAGAATGGGGTAGATGTTTACAGAAACATCAAAGAGCAGCTTGCTCCACTGGTAAGAGCTCTGTGCATGTTTTTCTGTGCAAGTAGCTGGTTGTACCTTCTGAGTGGATGTGATGGGTAAAGTTTGCTGGAGAGCAGTGTTTGTCTTGTGCTTAGAACTACCAGAGCTGCCAATCTGAGCTGCAGAGAGAGATGGCAGCATTGAGCTGCGTGTCCAGGCCGGCTGCTCCTCAGGCAGAAAGTACATGGTGAAGAGTGACTAAAAAACCTTTGTAGGTGACATAAAACCCTCTGCTGTTACCTTGAATTTAGAGTGTCACTTGTATGGCTGTTTCTGTGCCATGGATTTTGGTATAAAAATTGGAATTTGCGGCTATGTTGCAAGTCAGTGTCAGCCTCATGTACAACGCCAGTCGCAAAGTAAACTTGCCTACTATGTACCTTGCTTACAGTAGTGTAAACTACCATCTTGCTCTCAATACCTTGTATTTCTAAGCATGCTTCACAAGCTGTGTCCCTGTGCCAAATCCTGGTATGAGGCAGCCAAACATCTTGAGATAATGTACATATGAAGGAAGTTGTGCTGCGGGGCTTTACCGTGCCAGGTTGCCAGTAGTGGTTGAGCCGGCAGACACAGCGTCTGAACCCTTCAGCGTTTCAGGCAGGGGAGAGCTATTCCTTGCAATGTGTCATCCTGTCAATTGTGTGCTGTAAATGCCAAGCACTGTCATTGCTGGGTGTGCTGAAGATCTGAAATGTGCAGATTAAACCAGAAATAGGACTGTTTCAAACCAGGTTTGTATATTTTAAATAAAACATCATTTGAAAGTATGGTTAAAGGTATCATCTCAAGCTATGTTGAAATATTAATGCCTCTTTGCACTCCTTGATGTCTGCTGGCAATTAGCTGTGCTTTTTTCAGGTTGATGAATTTGAAACCAATCAATTATCTGATAATCTCTATCACAGACTCATGATTATTGCTGGAGGATTGTCATCGCTTCAATACTGCCATTTTCCAGGGACTTCTGCATTATCATGTCTGTTTTAATACTGAGGAATAGGTTTGACCTTGATTATTTCTAAGCATGTAAAGGTATGTTTGGGGTCAGCACAGTTTGTTTCCCCCAGTTTTAATGTTAGAAGCACAGGAAATTACAGATCAACTTCTGAGATAGGCAAAAGCTGAGTGTGACAGTATTTCTTCAGCTTTTTAGCATCTTGCATATGATGCAGAAGGCTTGTTCTGTGGTACTGAAAGTAGTAGAAGACATTGTATAAAAAAAGTGTGATGCATTTTGGCAAAGCTTGGTGTTAGTTTGGTACCAGAATTTTCTTGGACACCTCTGAGAAGTTTGAAGCAAAACTATATGCTGCTCTCAGGACAGATTTGTAGTGCAGTCTTGTTTGGAGTGTATCAAGGACTATATTGTTGAGATTTTTTTAAGTGTCTCCAAGTGGTGCATAGCATGCTATCGTACTTGTTCTAGGGATCATTGGAAAACTTATTTGGTTGTGTTGATAACTTCCTATTTTGAGAAGAACAGTGTTGTGTCCTCATAGCTAGTTTGTTTTATTTTCAGTTCATTTTTTTGTGCACAGCTGAACTGCGAGCATACTCTTGAGTTGTGTGTTTTGATGAGCAGAGATAAAATAAAGGAGATCTGGCTCATTCTGCTAATTTGAGCCAGCTCTGAACCTGGCATCTAGCTTAAGGCTCAGCACCATTCCAGCAGTGCCTGCATCCTGGGGAGGAAAAAGGGCCAGTTTTGGCCAGGTGGAGCAAGCAAGGGAAGGAGCAGCTGCAGCCCTGGGACAGAGGAAGGAGCAGTGCTGGCAGGGAGGAGTTCAGCAGGCTCAAGAATCTGGGATGGCCGAGGAGGCTGCAGACTGTGTGAGGAAGAGGAAGGCGTCAGAGAAGAGAGAAAAGATGCAGCAAGGCTAGGGAGGAGGAGGAGGAGGTAGAAAATGCCAAGTTCTCTCTACCATATTGAGAATTATTGCTGTGTATTATGGCTCTGTCTGACAGTAATTCATTAAAAGGCTAATGATTTTTACATACTTCATCTAATATTTATTTGGGAAGAAACCTTTTCCTCATATGACTGGTTTTAATTTTCCTTCTCTGTGTTGGAACAGCTTGTTATTGAAGTTGGGAATTCTCCACAGTTCTTCCTTTGTTGAAGGATATTTTGAATAAGAATACCACATAATCTGTTATTTGAAAAGATTTCCTTGGAGTAGAAACACAGGTATTTTGTGGCATTTCTGCTCTTCCAGGCCAGTGTGATTATGAAGGTAGATTGTGTTTGTAGATTATTATGAGGCCTCTCAAACATATGTGTACTGTAGTATTTTACCTCCCACTGTCTGGGCTCTGAAACAATGCAGCAGACAAAGACTACCTAATTTTGCCCTTTTTCTTCCCTGCCTCTTCTCTCCCTCCCATTTTTCTTCAATTTATATTCACAATTTTACTTCCCTGGGGGTAAAACTGAGTAATGTAATGGAAAGCAAAAGCAGGGGAAGAAAAGGGGTGGAGAAGTGAATGTATGTGAGATGATGGAAGGGCACAGAGGAATGCCAGGAAAGTGGTCCAGTGTCCATATAGACTGGGAGTAGGGGACTGAAAATACTGTGCTGGTTATGGCTCCTCTGTTCATCCCAAGAAAAACTGTTCAGTAGCATTTGGTGGTGCCTCTGGATGTAACTCCTATGTGGACCACAGTGGGTTGGAATGAGGCCTTGTATCTTAAATGGAAAGCATTTATAAACTTGAAAACGTACTGGTTTTGAGGATTGGGAATAGGCTTAAGTTTTTCTTCATCCAAAGTGTTTTAGTCACTGCATACTGGGGTGGGGGGGGGGAAGAAATGTTCAAGGTATTGAAGAAATCTTAATTTAGCATTTGTTGGTTCAGTTCTTGCATTATTAGAATGTGGCTGTTGATGTACAGATAAAATAAAGGAGATCTAGCTTATTCTGTTAATTTGAGCCAAATGCAATTTCAAAATGCAATTTGAAAGATCTGAAATTAGACAGTGGTTTATTTATTTATTTTCAAGCAAAGCTTTGTCCCTGTTTACTTCTCCTCTCAGTTTCAGAAGTGGAATTGAGGTACATGAAATCTTTATCAAAATATAACGTGAACTTGCCTTAAAAACAGAGTAACACAAGGATTCTTGTAATACTTAATTTATAATGTTCTTGGAACGGTTAATACTATGTAGTCTCTATGTCTTTGAAGAGAATTTGTTGCCTGGGGCAAAAATTTTAATGCTAAATTTAACTGTGGTTAAATCTCATGATTTTTTTTTTTTTTTTTTTTACATAATAGGTATAAATGACCAAGGATTGTACAGAGTTGTGGGGGTGAGTTCAAAGGTCCAGAGACTTCTGAGTTTGTTGATGGGTATGCCTCTATTTTACAAATATTTTTTCAATATTTTATTTCATGTTGTCTTACTGTCAATATTTAGTTTTTAAAGCACCTTATGGTAGTTTGCTCTAGTCCATGCAAATAGTCACCATGTCATTGTAAGTTTCCCTGCTTTAAAAAGACCTGGATTAGTTGGTATGAATAAATTAAGAACTGCTATAAGATGTGTAGGAGCAAAGATTGTGCTTTGTGCAACGTTGATGGAAGTGGGATTAAAGCAGCCTAAATTGAAGGATCTGATCAGAAAATTCGAAGTACCAAAGTCAGAAAAGTTTGAAGCTGGTTGCTTCATTGTTTGAAGTTTCCACCTTCCTTCTCCCTTGTCTAAAATGTACAAGTGTACACGCCCATGTGTCTGTAGTTAATCACTGTGCAAAATAAGACAGTTAGTTTAAGCCTACTGTTAAAGAGCTATTTGGTTTAAGAGGAGGGATATGATATATGTATTAATAATAACTGTGTGTTGAGGCAGGAGACAGATGGAGAAAAAAGGATTTGGTTTTGTAAACTTAAACATCTTAGGCTCTTTTATACCCAGGTAGCTAAAATAATTTGCAGAAACTTTTTTCTCCCTTTTCTTTCTGGAAATTTTGATGCATCTTTAATTCCAGTGACCGTAGTTCTTTTGCCACTCTCCTGTCCCTGGGGGAGGGAAATAGAGAGAAATATTGGCACCTGGATGAAATCCCTCATCTGCTTGATATCTCTCACCAAAGTAGTAGCCATGACTGCAAAATGTGCCGTGTTCCCCCATTTCTTGTCCTGAGCACTGACAGTACATGCAGTCAGACAAGACCACTGGGATTAGTTCATTTTTATAGAGCTTCCAAACCTGTCACTTGACAGCAAAGGTCTGATTCTCAGGGATTCATTGGTATGCAAAGAAGCTTGTTTGCAGTTTGCACCAGGCTCTTCTCCAGAACCATGCATGCTCCATCTGTGCTGATAACACAGTGTTCCTTGGCACTGCAAACTGAAGGAAGCCAGAAAGTGAATTCATTTCATTACCCCAGACATTATGTGAATGACAAAGCGCTTTTATATTATATGCTGCTGTCAGTTCAGTGCCACCTGTAAGACTTTTTCTTTTCCTTCCTTTATTTTTTCAAACAGCCTGTCTCCTCAGAAATGATAAGACATCTTGAGACTTGAGGACCTGCATGTCATATCAATCTGTCATAATGACCTTGCTAAATATTAATTTATGATGTCTTACTTTAATCAATATTAACAGCACCCTGAAGTACTCCATTAGTAAACCTTTAAAGTATTACAGAAAAAAGGCTCTTCTTGGAAATATGTACTGGGACTAATAAAAATGACAGATCTATAACAGATTTTCATAGTTGTTTATCTGTGTTGGGGTTAGGCTCAGTAAACAATAACCATCTTTAGCCATTGACCATGGGAAGAATGACGTGCTCTCACTCAGAGAGCCTTGATTAAATGTGTTTGGTATCACAAAATGCTTTTCAGTTTCATTCTTGCTGGCTTAGCTTGGGCGTGCAGGTCTGGCAGGCAGATTTTCCTTGCTGCCATTATTGGTATCCAAATTAAATAGACTCAGGTTGCCAGTGGTACAGTAGCAGCTGGAAGAGTTTACTGGGGATTCCAGCATCTGCTTTTAGTTACTTTTTCAAATCAGGAACTTTTTTTTTTCATTCCCAAGTTACACGTATTTATTTGACATAGGAAGAATACTGTGGTATCAAGATGAGGCAAAATACTGAACAGGAAAAAGTTAGGGTGCAAGCAGGTGCTCTTTTCTGATGATTTGTTGAAAGTGATCCTATCTCTGCTCTTTATCTATCTGTCCTCAGAGGAGAACAAAGAGGGTTCCTTTTTGATATACCAGTGGTACAGAGAATTTAAAATGAGTGATTAATCTTTAATCCTTTGTCTCTGGACATACTCTTAGATACCCTTTTATATGAAAGATTTTTCAGAATCATAAAAAACTCATATTAACTTTTCTGTATTTTAAAATGTTTGATAAGATTTCAAAGTATTTTAAGCTACCTATCACTGACCATGAGGTTCACAGTTGGAAAGGCCTGATGTGAGAAAAGTCTTCTAAGTGGTAACCAGGGATGTAATTTTTTTTTGTAGTTTTGTCTCCTTTTCAGATTATTTTCTATAGAATTTTGGAAAGTAGACTGAGAGTCAAGAGAGGATGAGAAGACCAACATATGCTTTTCTACTTCTACGAATGCATAGATTTTCAGCTGTAATGCAAGAATCTAATGGAGCTAAGTCTCTGCAAAATAAGGCTTAGCAATCAAATATATAATTCTACTTAGAAAAAAGGTTAATTTTACAATGAACTTACCAAGTATTTCATTGTAAACAGGGATAGAAAGCTAGAACTTCCAATATTATGGAAATGTGTTAGAAGCAGTGCAGTGTGAGTTGTCAGCCATCAGGAGTCTCAGTTCTGGATGTGCATCAGGGCCCTGTTCCTGTTCCATCGATGATCTGACGTGGCTCATTCCCTACACGCTGTCACATAGATTTTGTACAAGCCACTGCATAGCTCAGCTTTCAGATGGACCATTGCCTGTGGGAAGGGACTGCTGAGGACTTGCAGTTTCTGCTGATGAGTTCAGGTTTGATTTCTGATGCTGTCTGGTGTGAAAAATACCAGATATTACATGTAGCAGGAAGCTTTCAGGTACTTCTGCCTTCCCAAAACTATCAAGTTTCAGAACAATGACATGGGATTCCTCGTTATTTTCTGTACAGTAGATGACATTATGCATGCACATCTACAGTGGGCATATTGCATAGGAAGGCAGAGAGAGTCTTCTCCTAGCCAACGTAGTGAACTGGACCGTTTTTATAAACTCTGGCTCCCTTATTGTCAGAAAGATTTGCATAAAATTTAGAGCTGATCTGTCAAAAGCTGTTCCTTAAACATGCAGAGTTAGTTTTACAGGCATAAAGTTGCCCTTGAGTGCACAGTGGCTGTTACATGAACAAGTAGCACGAAAACAGCTAGAGTAATTTTTCTTAAATTCTGGCTGAAGTTCCAGTTTTTACTGCAAAGGGATGCTTCAAGTAGAGGGGGAGAAAGGAGCGAAATCAATTGGGTGCTAGGGCACAGAGCAATGTAAAGCAAATGACAAACTAAAAAATGAAGAAAATGTCTTTAAATCTTGATGGCTTCTACAATCAAACCAGGGTTTTGTAGCAGGACCTTTTTTTTTTCTCCAAGGGATAATGAAATGTTTCAACAATACCTTCTATTTTTTATTTTAAGAGGCTCGCTTTGGAATTCAGACACCTGTTGTTTTCCCCCCAAAATTCATCACCAAATTTCAATGAATAGAGTGCATACTTTGAATGTAAAGGAGGTTGATGATTATGAAGCAGCTATTTAAAAACTGAATAGTGGTTTAGTGGTTTAGTAACAAAACCCCCATAGGTTTTGTAGCTTCTGATGCGATGGCAGTTTTTATTTAATTAATTCAGGAGACAAATTTTCTTCTCGAAGAAGAGAATTTGAACATGGAAACAGCTAGCATACTAAAAAGAGAAAAAAAAAGAATTTTATGTTTGAGACAATCCTGAGTATTTTGGGTGGTGGTTGGCTAGTAACAGTTTGCTAGAAAATGTTATCTGACCTGTACTTTAAAATGAGATTTAAATAATTGATATAATGAGGGAGAATATTCAGTTACAGAAATAATTGCTTGGCACAGCTTTTAGAACAAAATTATTTAGTCCCGGTAAAAGGACTGCACCTTTAATCAGGGACCCTAATTTGATTTTTTAAATGTGTCTGTCATTTGTCTGACAAGCCAAGTAACAAATGAATTCTGAATTGTATGAACGGGTCCACACGTAATCTGCATCAGGCACTGCATGGAAACATGTAGCAGTAAATAATAACAGGAAAGTCAGCAAACACTTTGGGCTAGTTTGGCCATATACATGTGCTCTCTTCTTGTGTCAGCTAGCTATGGCTTCCTGTTTTGGGGCCAAAAGGGTTTTTTTTTTTTTTGATTGCAAAACATTCCAGTGTGCTGTGTTGTTTTTGATCTGTCAAAAAAGTCTTCAACCTGATGGGTCAATCAGACAAACCTTTTGGTTTGGCCTGTCTTGTTCCAAGGCTCTCCCAACTAACCTGGGAGAAAGTGGGAGTTCTGTGGTCCTGACAAATGGTCAGGCAAACAAGTATTTCTTGTCCAGTGGCTAAAACTGATCAAGTAAGGCAAGCATTCAGCAATGACTCCTTTTCCTACTTTAGAAGCATCTCTTAAAAGTTCTCACGCAATGCAGAGGGTCATGCTGCACTTGGACTGTTCTCATCAACGGTTTACAAGAAAAGCTATGGAAAGAATTTATCACTTTAAATAAGAAAGAAAAAAAGATAAATTCTTCTTAGAGGGTCTTTTTTCCCTAAACCATTTTTGTACATCTTTCTGGGTTTGTGAACATCTCTCTGTTTAATTAGAGGTGTGAAAATTTCAATTGCTATAGAGATCTTTTTACATGAGGGTGGTTTTTAATCCTTCATTAAAGAAAAAAAAAATCAGCAGTAAATAGTTTTAAAAACAAAATATGAAAATGGAATTTATAAACCAATTTGGATATTTGGTCTTCTTCATATCACTGAATAATAATAAAAAGGACATTACTTCTGTGCTTATGTGAGCAAACACGTGGTGTTGAAAGTCAGTGTGTTGCTGTTCACGTAACTCATACTGATTTAGAATTCCCTTTTTCATCTCCCTCTTCTCTTTCTGGTTATTTCCTAGATTCAAAAACCTGCAATGAAGTTGACCTGGAAAACTCTGTAGATTGGGAAGTGAAGACAATTACTAGTGCTATGAAGCAGTATCTGCGGTAAGGCTGTCTCTTGTTTATTTGGTTTTTTAGACTGTAAGTTCTTATTTTAGCTCTCCTATGCAACGTGTTAAGCTGCACTAGTTAGTTTTGCTACGTTTTGGAATAGGAGCTCATTTTGTACCAATACCATGCTTGTTACTTGTTTTGGGGGAAGCAAAATATTTTAGGAACACTAATATTCATGTTCATATGAGACAAGCCCCCAAACACTTTGGTGTTAGACACAGAAGTGTTTCACTGATGGTTCAGAAACCTGAATTGTTACTAAACTTGCTGAGAGTCATTACTGAAAGTTAGCTAAGATTGTTGAAATTTGTTTCCTTTTTGTTTGTGTGGTGGAATTAAAAGGGAGAAGGCTGTGAAATTTGTAATATTTTCCTCTTGTCCTTCTGACCCTTGCTCTGATGTTCTGTGTGCAATAGTAATAATATTTTGAGTGTTAAAATTTTTAAATAAGAGTTCAAAATATGTTCACTATTCAAATGGCTTTGCCAATTCCTGATAAAGATATTTTACTAACTTGCCTAAGAACATAAAATGTCGCACTTCTGTGCATCTCTTGTAGCATAACACAATCACTGTACTTTTAATCTGCTATTTTTATTAAATATTATTACAACCACTATCAATGACTGCTGCAGAAATATCGTAAGGATACCACTCTTACATAGTACAGAAAAGTATAAAAAAAAAAAAGGAAAAGTGTACACTATGAAGTATTTCTCCCTTACAGTATTTCCCATCTGTGTGTTTACTCAGATATTCAATATTTCATGAGCATCAGTAAAGTCAATATAATAAATGGTTTAGCTCTGGTGGTGGTGGTTGTTGTTAGGACCTTACTGTTTTTCCAGTAAGGCATTGACTTGTCATTCTTAGCATTTAAAAAGTGCTAATTGCACAGTATTTGTGTACGATCTTGGTGTTGAAACTGGAAAGGTATCTTATGATAGAGGCATCACTTCAGCTCATGGAAGGTGAATGGACGCATTTAGTCTTGTTTTCCTGATAATACCAGGTTTTCCTTTTATTCTAGAAATCACTGAATTTAGAGCCTTTGTAACAATGGTTGCTTCCAGTATGAGGATTATGCTATGAATGTTGAAAAGGCTTCCTGCTTAGAGTAAATGCAGCTAGAAGAAAATACAGTTAAATTTATTATATCATCCTTGTTTTACAGGAGCCTTCCAGAGCCACTGATGACATACGAATTGCATGGAGAATTCATCGTTCCTGCCAGTAAATACATGACTCTAGTCCAAATAGAAATCTTTTGTTGTTGTGCTGTTGTGACCTCAGGAGCAACAACAAATGCAATTCCAGAAAAATGCTTCATCCCAGTAAAAATACAGGAACAAGAAATAATAAATGGTTTAAGAATATGTTTTAATCAGTATTTACTTCTAGTGTGTGTCACGTATAATGTGACTGCCTAGCACAGTTTTTACTTTTATGGAAAAACGTTTGGATAACCAGTGTAAACATTTATTCTTATTATCTTAATTGCATAATGATAAGCATCTACCTCATCTGTGATTTTTTTTTTGCCTTCCATTTCTAAAGAGTAGGAAGCTTAGCAAAAGAGAGTACACTAATTTCAGCTCATTTGAGTCCTTAAAGCACAGCTGCCTGACCCTTGTTTTCAGTGCCTTGCTAGCTCTGTGTGTAGGCTGGCTTCAATGTTCCTCATCTATTAGAAGAAAGGAGAGAGCAGGCCAGATTACACTGTGGCAGTTCAAATACAGACTTGGAGAAGACACAACAGCATTTGTAGCTCAGTTGTATGGTATCTAGTGTACACAGAATTTTTTTGGAAGAGGATAGAGGGAAACTGTGTAAGAAAATTTTTGGCAAAGTATCAAACAGATATTTAGCTGATTTTCTTTCCAGCCTGTAGCACGTCTGGCAAACTGCGGAAAGCAAAATTAAAATAAACTTTGAGACAATTGCTTTATCATCTTCAGATTGCTGTAATGACTTTCCAGGACTGCAGAATGTGTTTTCTTCTGGTCCTTAATTCAAAATGAGCATTAGTTCAGGAAATAAGTTGCCAAAGCACGTGCTAGCAGGCAAGTGCTTAAACAAAATTTGACATCCTTACCTACGTGGTGAGTCTTCACGTTTGTATTGGAAAGTGTTAAAATAATTTCTCTACTTCTGAAGTTTTGCCAGCAGTTTCTCACTTTGTTTTTCTTTATATTATAGTCTCTTTCAGTAAAGGAATTCAGTTGAAGTTACATGTTTGAGACAGTACAGTGTTCATAAGTAGTAAACAGCTCAGTAAAGGAGTTGATTCTGGGGAGTGAAATTCAATCAACATTGCAGATCTGATTTACAGTATGCTCAAAAATAGGTAGTCAGTGTTGTTTCCTATGTTGGCTATAAAAAACCAACACTGGAAATAGCATGGAGTATCCTTTTCCCTGAAACTGTTGGAGAGGGAGCCAAAATTAAAAAGTTTTCCTTCAATTTTATTCTCTTTATGCATATCAGTATAGATTGAAACTGTATGAGCTTTGACTGTATCTTGTAACTAACTTGTTTAGCCATTCTCTAATTAGAATTTGTGATCTCACATATACACAAAATAGTCTCACTTTAAAGAAGGCCTATTTTTTCTATGAGAATTTTGAATTGGTCACTATAAATTAAACATTTTGCTTTTTGGTAGCCTTTTTTCCTTGCAATCTGTGCAGGGGTGTTTGCTGCAAAAGAATGAAATACAGCCCTAAAATCTTCAGCAATATGCAAAGAAAAAAAAATCTGAAGCATTATGCACTGAAGAAATCGGAAGAAACTGTGGTATTTTATAAGAAATACATTTAGCAATCAAAGTTGCCTTAGAGAAAAATGGGACCCCATCAGTAGTCCTCATGTCAAAATTTCTTGCATTCAGAATAAAGTCTAAATTTTTCTCATTCTCTACTTTCTAAGTAAGTATTATTATAGGCAATAGAAATGCTTCCATTCCTCTCATTATAACCACTACAGAGATGTAATTTTGTGATTTAATGCAACTTTGAGTAGGAAGATGGCTTATTTTCATCTTTTACAGGTTCTTGTTTTCATCTGTGTACAGTGAAACCTGTAGGGGCCAAAATTATTCAATTTAACGTGCAACAGACAAAGATAAAAGCTCTTTGCTTATCTTTATTTCTGTACTGTACTAGAATAACTGATTGTTATTCAGAACCTTTGTCATAGTATTCTCTGAAGGTTTTTTTGCATATTTATTCTTCTGTGTCTTCAGAGGTCATTAGGTTTTCTAAGCATTTGGATCTGCATGCAGTTTCCAATGCAAGGTAGCCTAAATGCAGTATCATTAGGTACACAGTACCAACAAAACTGAATTCTAATGATGAGGACAATCAGTTAGTGATGCTAAAGTGGAAAGCAGTACAGTTCCTCTGTGGCACCCAGTACAACAACGCTGCTCACCTTGCAGTGTATTTCTAAGCAGATGAGTACAATGCAGCAAAACAATAACTGCATCTGTTAGTCTTTAAAAATAGATGAACAAAGGCATCCTTTTGCAGGTGGATTGAAAGATAAGTTCTCAAAATAAGTAAATAAGTTGATAATTCTAGAAAAATATTGCTTGTGAAAACAAGCACATATGTTCTGTGTTGCTATGTTTGGAGATACATAAGTGGTGAAGTGTGTGAGGTATGTTTCTATGCAGGGGTGGGAGAAGGTTTATGTTTCTGTGGATCTTATTTTATTTTAATTTTTTTTGAGATACTTATTTTTATATCCCATAGAAAGTGGGAGTCCAGAATCTCGAGTCAATGCTGTTCACTTCTTGGTCCACAAACTCCCAGAAAAGAACAAAGAGATGCTGGAAATTTTGGTGAAACACTTAGCCAAGTGAGTGCTACGACCTGCTTTCCTACCTTGTCAGAATTCTTGTCTTTACCTTTCTTTGACTACAAAGGGCTTTAGTGAAGTGTGGCTGGAGCTCAAGCCCATTTTGATGCTGTCATCCTCAGCCCCAAGACCCAAACGTGCAAAAGCAGACAAGAGGTTTGACTCATGCTGTGCATACTTTGGCGGGAAAGGCAGAAATCTAAGACGTTAATGAAGCCATAGAAGTATTTACTTTAGCAGTCCTGCCAGCAGCTGAGGGTTTGATTGAAGTGAGAAGGGGAACATTATACTTTCTCTTCACAGATTCTGGCAGAGGGAATAGTGGGGATCTGTTAGCAAATTTAAGTTGGTTTCACACTTGCCCTGATCCAAGGCTAAGTGCGTTTTATACATTTGAGTTCAGTAAGAGACTGGTTTTGTTTTTAAGTTGCCAGTGAAAGAATGGCTTTTCAGTTTTCCAGAATTTGGTAAGATTTTATTTGAAGAAACTTTGCACAAAACAAACTTCTGAAACATAGATTAAGGAAATGTAATGTTTTCATTTGTAGACTGCAGTTTCCAACAGTAATGGAAATTTTTCATAACCCATTTCCTGTTTTTTCCTTCAATTCTTTTCAAAAAGTGTTTCACAGCATGCCAAGAGGAATCTAATGACTGTGGCAAACCTAGGGGTAGTATTTGGACCAACCTTAATGAGGCCACAGGAAGAAACTGTAGCAGCCATCATGGACCTGAAGTTTCAGAATATTGTTGTTGAAATCCTGATAGAAAATCACGAGAAGGTAAGTTTTGCTACATTTTCATGTTTCTGAGCATTGTCTGAAACAATCTGCTAGCCTGAATGGGGTTAAGCATGGAATTAGGCATGACATTAAACTAATAGTTTAATTCTAAAGAATATTCTCTATACACTGTACACTTTTGGTTATTTATCCTTGATAAACATCCCTGTTCATAGGTGAACTGACATTTTGGAATGCATCTTTTGTGGCAGTGGTAGTGCTTCTGTGTGCATAGTACACCACTAGATTTGCATTATGATATTTGCATTTGCTTTTTTAATTTGAGCAAAAGTGATACAAAACTGGAAAAGAGAGAGCCTGTGTTCAGTTTCTAGCTCTTCCATCAAGTACTTTGACCAGGGTCTGAATTCACTGGTTTATATCTTCATTTTATCTCAGAGTTCAGAGTAAAAAAGACTTTACTGGACTCTAAATTTTATGTGTAAAAAGCATTATGAGAGAGTCAGGTATTAACACTTCCTTTGTTTTCAGCTGAATGTGTGTTATTTTAAGCCTTTGTATTTGAGGTAGTACTGAAAATAGAAATTGTTGTTGCTGCTGTTACTAAAGTTGCCAGTTACTAAAGTGTCTGACAAGTACAAGGTACTGTCCAGGATATCACTGCATGTAATCTGGGATCTGAAATTAAAAATAAAAATAGTAAAAAAGTCCTTTACTTGTCTCCTTATTTGGGTACTCCTTTGGGAGTCCCTTATGTCTAAGCTGACTTCTGTAACTGGATGTTTAAGGTACATTGTACTGAGAGATGGACATCATCTCCCTAAGTCTTACTGTCAAAAAAAAAAAGGCTTTGGAAAAATCCCAAGATGTGCTTTTTCCTCTCTCCTTCCTTAAGCACTTGGAGCATTGAAATTGTTATTTACTTTAAAGGTTAACAGTGTTGAAATTGGCTATTTAAGTCAAGTGTTATCTACTCTAAACAATATATGTCTCAGGTTTTTCTGACAATGTAATTACTCTCCCTCCCTGACTGATTCAGGCTGGGCAAAGCTGCTGTTGGCATAGCTGTGTCCACATGGTGGGTTTTGTTGGCTTAATTGACTTAGGGTGTAATGCTGTCCTCACACGCACACTGAGCAGATATGGTATTGTTCTGTTGGAAAAATACTGGGCTGCACATGTGTCTCAAGCTCTAAGTAATAAATATTCCAAGAGCTGTAAGCCATGGTATTAATTTTGGATCTTAGAAATGAAAGTAAACCTTGCAGTTGAGCTCACGATTTTAAAGCTATTGAGGTGACCACACAAATTAAAGGAAGTCAAGAGAGAGCAAGCAGAGCCAGGGTTTTTTTAATAACGTGTGGAGGTTGAGTTGTGTTTATTCAAATCACCACAGATTAGCACCATCATGTTCTTATGCCAGCTCAGTCACATGCCTCTAGAAACTGGACATCAGTTTTACATCTGAGACATTAGTGGCCTTTCTTGTTCCCCTGAAAATGTGGAGAAGCAAGGAATGGAAAGTACATCAATATAATACTGCATCATTCTCCATAATTCCTTGGTTTTGTGCCTTCTTTAGAGCTAGATGGGTATAATTTTTTAAGGGATTTCTGTCATTTCGCTGCCATTTCTAACGGTGAACTTGTCATCAGTGGTCTGCCTGCAGCAACCTCTCTCATGCTAGAGCTGCTTCCAAAATGGAAGGCAGCCCCAAGTGCGACCTCTGTGTGTTTGTAACAAAGGCAATGGAAAGGTGTGTTGAGGCATTACAAAAATTTTATAGTCAAACTGAATATGCTGCTTTTACAAGTGACCTTTCTTCATTTAGGGCAGACCAAGGACCTACTTTTAAAGGCAATTAAGGTCATTGCCAGTCTAACGTTCATTTTATGTTGTTATTTTAAATTTCTATGCATTTCAGGCTTTCTGAGAGTCTTGCATTAGATACTTTTATTTATAGCCCTTGTGAAGTCGTAGGAAATGTCACTGGCTGTGGGTTAAAATATTTTAAAATATTTCATTCAGCCACTACTCTGACTCTGCTAATTTTTAGCAGCTTCTGCTGATAGGAGCAAAGTTCGGAGTGGTAGGAGAGTGATGGAGTCAAGATGGAGGTGCACTGACCCTTCACACTCGCTGCATATGTAATTTCCAGCTCTGGTACTATGCAGAGAGGCATTTCTATTCCCCTGTAGCAAAGGAAATGACCAACAAACTTTCCAACTGTAGAAGCAGTAGCTGTCAGCATTTTTGTTATAAATACAGTAACCTGGTAGGCAGAATGGTAAAAAGTGGTTAGGATTCCTCAAATATTTTTAAATTCCATCAGTGCCCATTATGTCTTTTGTGGATAGCTTTATTGAACGAGAATCACTGTTTGTTTTCAGGGGGAGGCATAATTGGGTTACTGGCTTTGAAATCCTGGTGCAGTCATTCCAGTATCATCACTTTGCTGGGTTCTAATTAGAGAATTTCTATGTTATTAATGTGTGGAAGCCTGAACACAATGACTTGCCCATGATAAGAGTATCATGCTTAGTGAATAAGCTGGGTTGGTTTGTTTGTTTTTGGGTTTTTTTAAGCTTTGTTGATATGTACATTTATTTCCTGCTGGCTAGAAACCAGTCAGTACCACTTGCACCTTGTTTACGGGCTGCATGTGCACATCCAGTCCGTGCCTGTGAACCAATTACAGTGTGTTGAGGAGGGGATGTTTTGCAAAATGCTGAGATGGGAACACTGAAGCTAGAACATACAGCCTGATGTGTTGCTTAAATGGCATTAGAATTGCACAATGATTCAGAGTAGGAAGGGACGGAAGAGCATCAGGGAGGGAATTGTTTAGCTTTTGTCAGTCCTAGGCAAGTCTCTGCCAGGCAGAGTATTTCACAGTGCCCACTTAGAAGGTGAGCTGCACAAGCAGATCTCTGCTTTGAAAGAAAAAGACAAAAACTAGACCCAAGCTGAGATATGTTACTCAGGACCGTCAGAACCACCTGATGTGGAAGCAAGGACAATCTAGAGGAGAATTAGACCTGTAAAATGTCTTGCTTTGCTTCTGTCCTATGGCTGTAGGGGAAGGACAGCCAGATAGGAGGAGGATAGCCAGATTTTGTGTCCTGTATCTTTCCCTTCATTAAAGAAGCATAAAAAAAATCATGTTTATGTCTCATCATTATGTTTATTTTGCTTTGAGGTAACAAGCTCAGGAGCTGACTGCAGCTGTGCTTGTACAGTGCCTGGAACAATCTTGGCCTTTATGTAATCTTCTAATGAAAAGTCTTAGTCAACTTGGCCCCGAAATAAGGTTTTGATTTCTCTTCTTTGCCTCCTCCACATGAGTTTCAAGGGTTTCAATTAATTTTTCTTCCCATGGGCTTAGCAGATTGGAAATCTTGGACATTTCAGCTTTTCTGGTCTTTTCTCTGACTTGTGGTGAGGAAGAAGGGTGGTCCATGCCACGGCAGCATGGAGAGCATGCACATTTTTTCTTGCTGTTTGTTATAGTGCTTTGGCATCTTGTTGAAGCGAATGTCACTATTCAAAGGGCTTATTTATTTGCCATTTAGAGATGCCTCAGTGGTAATGCGAGCCATTTTGGTTTCTCAATTCCCTGAACATTATTTTAAGAAGGAAAAAAAAAGGCACCAGGATAAAAAAAGTCTAAGAAATGAAAGAAGATGAGGGAGGAGGTTGGAATAAAAATCTCAGTGGGACTGGAATATTTAAACCAGTGTATGGGGGAGGAAAGAATAGTGAGTACAAATAGCAAGATTATAAAAACAGAAAGAAGATGAAAATTACAGTGAAAGAAAATTAGAAGGAAAAAAGCAAGGGGCTAGGCTTGGAAGTTCCTTCTTCAGACTAGAATCTGAGGAAAGGAAATAGGCTTCGTAAAAGATGCCTTTTCCTCAAATTCAAACAACCTATGGGCAAAATTCTCTCAAAGACACTCATGCTGAAAAGCTCAGTAGTTCCTATATATAGGGCAGATACCTTTTCTCTATCAAGCTTTCTGTAAAGGGGAAAGATTTTACATATATTAGACAAAATGTCTTTGGCTTAGCTTTGATATGTTCAAAACAGTTTTAAGGGGAATTTTTTTAAACGAAATACTTTTTTTCGTACTTTGGGCACTTTCATGATTTTTTTTTAACTAAAAAAGGAAGAGAAGAATTTAATACTGCTGAGCTCTTAAGCCAACATCAACTTCATGTAGTAATCCTTGAAAAATCTTGTCTTAAAACGTATTACAGTGCATAATACATGCAATATTCATGAGACACAAGGAATGGAAGCAGGTGAAGTCAGTTTGTTTTAGAGCATGAAGCAGCAAAGTCTCCTCTTGGCAATCCAGCAGTTCTCTTGCAGGTAAATGCTTTAAGGTGGAATGCCACACCACCAAGACTATTTTTTGGCAAGAGAGCAGATCTTTTGAAGGCCCACTGAAGGGACACATGAGAAGTACCAAAGAGGGTTTGTTTCAGCTTTCCTGTTGCTTTGCCTTTGGCTGCAAAGGAGGGCCAAGAAGCAATGCAGTGTAATTATGGTGGTTTGCTGTGGTGCAGCAATTTGAAACCTCCACAAGCTGAATGTTTCTCAAGTCAACAAACATTGTACTTGGAGGGGGGAAAAATGACATTAAAATATCTCCATTAGTGCACAGTTTGTGGTAAAAACACGTGAGGAAATTCAGGAGGGTGTTCAGCACGTGCTTAACTTGAAGCATGTAACTAATCAGAAGTGTCATTGAAACTGTTCCTGAACTTAATTCTAATTACATGCCTTAATCATTGGCTGAGTCTCAAGCAGAAAGGGCACCAGACACAACAAATAAATTCTAGTAGGAGCCAGAGCAGCTCTTTTGTTCCACTGTAGTGTGAGCAAACTCTTTTAAATCCTTTCTCTGCCCTGTAGATAGCATAAAGCCCTTCCATGTGCGACACACATGTGGTGGTAAAAATATTTTTTTTTGTTGTTTAAAAGACTCCAATTTTCTAAGTGGGGTCTATGCATAGTAAGAAGACTGAATATCAAATCTCTACTCACGTTTGTGACTGCAGTTGATGATATTAGAAGCAGTCTGGATCAATACCTGGATTGGTATGCTGCTAGACTGGTCCAGAAGAAACAAAACATGCACTGTGAGAAATCATATTATATTAATAAAGAAAATCAAAACAAAAGTCATGATCTCACTGGGTGGAAGAGACCTGCTGAGATGCTGTACTACAAATGCATGGCACGTAGAAATAGTAGATAGATTTCTGACTTCTTGATTTGCCTACTTTATTTAGGGTTAATTTGGGGAAACCTCCCTCTACTTGATACAAAATTTCAAAGTGATAGAGATCTCATCTTGTGCTGCCCACAAGCAATGTTCCTAAGTAAGTAAAGAGAAAGGATGATGAAGGAGTGGTATTCAACTGACTAATATTTGCTTCAGTCTTGATGGTCAGGGTGCTGTGCTTGCGTGTATGGAGGAGGAAGCAAGGGAGAAGCCCGTATGGAGACTGCTAAAATTGGTGTTTTTAAATAAAATCTTGTTAGTAAAAGAAAATAGTCTGTGAAATACTGCAAGGAGCATGAGGAGGGAAAAAGTTGTTGTGCTCTTAAAAGTCTAAAAAGTAAATTCTTATGCAGAAACTGTGTGACATAATGTTTTTTGCATGAACTCTTTAGAATTCTAGTAAGCTTTTGCCTTATCAGAAGGGCTAGTGTATTTGAAACTATTAAACAGATTTTTGTATTAAAAATATGTGGCAGTCAGCTGATAATACTTTTATTTCCAATATTTTCATGTGCATGCTACTTGCACTAATAAAGCATCAATATTTCATTTAGACATACAATAGAACAGTGTGTTCTTTGCCTCCAAAGAGCTTATGGTCAATGCAAGGTAAAAAATGCATTTTAACAAAAACAATGATCAGAAAATACTTGGAAAAGCAATGATGGTATAAATCCTTGTAATGGCAGCAAGGATATCTGTGAAAAAGAAAATGCTGGTGAGGCTCTGTGGCTGGCTGTGGTTGGAACTGTGTCATTGCAATAGTCTTGAAGATCTTGTCATTTCATTCTGATGCTTTGCTTGGTAACAGTGTGGTAGGGGATCAAATGTGGTTTTTTATACTCAATTATATTATCTGTTCATAAAATCTGTAGTGAAATAGATATATATATATGGTGCTTTTGTGTGTGTATGCACATGTATATATACATTTATATATATAAACAAATATATATGGTGCTTTTGTGTGTGTATGCACATGTATACGTTTATTTATTTGTTTATCTATTTATTATTTTATTACAAATGAAGGGGAGATCAATGTTACCTGTGCTGTGTTTGGCCATGGTTGCTGTTTTTGCTGGGTCTTGACTTAGGTTTCCAAGTGCCATCTTTCATCTTCTTAGGACTTCTCACACTCTTTGTAAGAGAAAATACATGCAAGCATTCTCCTTCTGCATTATTTTCCTTTGAGAAGTGTGTCATGTTTTAGAAATCAAGGTAATTAGATTGACTATTCAATCTTTTAATTTTAAGGTATTTCTCTGCTATTCTAAGTAGTTCCTGTAACTAAACAAGATACACATAGCTATTATGTGTAAGAGGGAAAGATAACCTCTTTAGAATACTCTCCTTGGTGTGAGTTAGAGCAGGTGAGCACAGAAGAGAAGGTGAACCTGGTGGTGCAGTGGACAGAAATGGAGGTATTTCCAGCCTGGTGTGTGGTTAACTCTCATTTCCCTCCATGGCTAAAATGGATTGGTTGATAGCAGTGAGTGGGCTGCCATCAGGAGCGTTCTTCCCATGGATTGTTCAAAGGTGGGGCGCTGTGGGATGCGGTGGGAGCTGCAGTCCCTATCAGGAGTGCTGCTTTTAGGAAGGCTGACTCAACAAACTCGGAATTTGCCAGTGATCAAAGGACACGTGGTTTTAACCTTGGTATGGTTTTCTTTTTTTCCCCTCCCACCCTCCTTCTCAGCTGTCCTCCAGACTGTAATGTTGTGTTTTGGAGGCTTTTTAGTTTCTTCATTACGTCTCAAAACATGAGCTACACAGTTCAAGGCAATCAGGGCAAATGAGTGGCTGTTAAGAGTCTACTGATGCATCAGGTGTGTCTGAAACTTCCCCGGGTTCTTTTGTCCCTCTTGTAGTTTGAAGATTGTCCAGATCTGTATAAGTTTTATATATATATATATATATAGTCCATTCTTGTATAAGAAGAGCAGATAGCAGATACTCCAGTCAGAAGGAGATTGAGACTCACAGCTTCCACAAATCCCTGTTAGCAATGTTTCATTTAGTTAGGGGTGGTCTGGCTGCCAGGCAGATAGGCTCAGCAAATGATCTCTCTGCAATGAGGAAAAGGCTGTCTTGGATGCATTAAATATTAATTTATTTATTTAAAAAGCTTTGTGGTTTGGCTCACAGCCAAGGATGTTTCCTGTTTCTCATTTAGACTTATACCTGGTTACTTTCCAGGCTGCATCCACTGTTGCACTGTAATTCAACAGTGTGTGCCAGGCGGCATCAAGAGCATTATTGATGCTTTCTGGTTGGTGGCCCTCTAGAGACTGAGCCACAGGTAGTTTCCAGCTCTGGATCTGATTCTACCCCCCCACCCCCCAGTATAATGATTGTGAATAATGTGTAAAGGTATTTTGTGGTTTGTAGTGGAATTCAAGCCCCCCAAATCCAAGGCCTCAGAAAATCTGCATCTTGTGCAATCTCATGGAAAGCAGTGCACAGCAAATCATATTTTACAGAATATAAATGTTGAAGTGCAAAAGTCAGGATAGCTGATTTGAGGCAGGCACACCCTTATTGGAGTGGACACGATCGTACCTTTGGGACATAAGTTATTTAAGTATTCTGATGAAGTTGTTGATAATTTTTCTTGGATAATTTTGTAAATGTTTTTAAAATATTGAATATGAATTTTAGAAGTAATCAACTTAAATCACATTTTGCATACTGAACACAGATTCTGTTTACATATCAAGAATTCCTAGTGCATGTAGTTTTTATTTATTGAATTATGTTTGTGAACAAGAAAAAGAAATAGATCATTTTGACTAAAACCAGGAATGTAACGTTGATCTAACATTGTCCATAGTGCAGTAAAAATGTGAACCAGTAAGAAACTACAGTAACAAAGGATCTTTTTTTAAAAGATTTCAATACTCTGGAAGTTTTATCAAATTGTTAGAATTGGTGCAGAAATCAATTTTTAAATAAAACTTTTGTCCTAGCTCTCTAGAAGTTGATATTTTGTAACTTCTATTATGATTAAACTTTTTATAACTCCAATTAGCTTCTGTAATCTGTTCAAATAAGGAATAAAAACCCTAGAACTTTTCATGTTATTGAATGTGGGTTTTACTGTTAAAAAATGGATTACAATTAGTGGTTAGTGGTTATAATTAGTGGCTGAACTACTGTAGTAGTGTTTTAGGATATTTATTTTCACCTTGCAATTTCTGAAATGCTTATATCTACAGTAAAATTGTAATTTGACATAAAAGATATCATTGCTTTGGTTTCAGAAAATGGCAAAAAGCAGGGTACGACCACTGTCTTCACTATCCGAAGAGGAAAAAAATGTTGAAAATTTATCTGAGTAAGAGCACACTGTGAACCACAAAGATGCTTCACCTTTTTTTAGTGTTTTTGTCTCTAATATAAATATATGATTTTTAGTTTTGTGCGGATTGCTGGGTTTAACCTGAATTTGGCTTGCATTACATTGAAAAGAAGCTAACTCAGGGAAAGACCATGGTGATAAGCTCCTCTTGCACTATCCCATTAACTGCTAATGTATAAAATATTATTTTATCAGCATATATTATAGCCCGTTGTCATGGAAATGGAAGGAGTACCATAGGGATAAAATGTGTAAGGGGAGAGCAGTATGTGTGCCATAGCTGGATGGTGTTTTATATTATTCAATGAATATTAGTAGAAGTGTCTATGTATCTTTTATAAAACAATGGCAAATCAAGTTGGTATTGAAGGGAAGTTGCCCAAGTAGAAACTTATGTTGTTCTTGTCTTAAGAAGTACTCTCCTCTACAACATATGAATGTAGTTATGGAGCATGTCCCACTAGTGGAATTCGAAAGAATTTGGAATTACCTTGCATGTTCTAGCTTCCTTTGCATTACACAGTGGCTTCTGGTGCTCTGGTTTGGGTTTGTGTATTCCAAGGATATAGATGCATGTTCTGGGTGGTTGGTGTTATGAGACTGATAGGGGTTTTGTGTTGAAACAAAATCATGGCACAGCTTTAAGCTGATTTCTTGTAAGTTTATCCTCATTAGCTCTATTACTAAGCCTCCAGTTTTTTCTCCCCTCTTTTTCATCCCACTCTGTCCTTGCTGTTTGCTTCCCACTGATTTTTAGAGGAAATTTTAATTGCCCCAGTGAAACAAAGCAGACAGAGATGACCTGATGTCTGGGTCTTTTCCTAAAGTGATTCCTGGCAAACATACTGAAATTCATTAATTAGTTCTGCTTGAGACCAGAACGAACAGATCAGTAGTCTCTTGTAGCAGCAGAATCTAATCTACATTTCCATGTACAGCTATACATCCAGTCATAAACTTGTGAAATAAGCCAAGGTAAATCCTCCCAGCCATGGATTTTTTTGAATATCTAAACTCGGCTCTCGTAAGAGCTCAGGATCTAGAGTCCAACACTGTTGTTGCAGATTAGGGGAATCTGGCAAAATTCCTTGGGCTGCTGCCATGTGGATCTGCTGGTAGAATACAGTATGATAATATGTTGAATTTGGCTCATTACTCTGAAGAAATGCTGCCATAGACTTTGTGGGACACAGATTTAGGAATTGGAATGGTTCTATGTAGGGATGATCTTGGGCTCACTGCTCTAGACAGAACTGTTATGAGTGCTGTATGCCCAAGATGGTTTGTGGTTTGTTTAGCCTTGTGAAGCATCCATTTTATACTCCTACATAGAGAGAAATAGGTCAGACTTACCAGAGTTTTAAATTGCTCCACCAGAGTTTCATCTTTTTTGTTCTAACTTTTGTGCTGCGGGTTCGGAGATTCATCCTCTGGTTCATTCAGTGTGCACTTTGAAATTTTGCTTTCATATAAGGTCAGACCTAAAGAACCATTTACAATAGTGGACTAAATGGGACTCACTAACAGAGTGATTTGTTGCTGGATTAAAATTTTGGGTGCTCCATCTATTAGTTTTCTCCCAAGTGTAAATTGTTACACTTAGCTTCAGAGTTTACTCCCAGGTAGGTCAATAGCAGAATGCCAGTGCTTTTGAGAACTAAATTGTAGAGAACTGATAGTCTATAAATCTCATGCCGTTTGACCACAGTCTCAAAAACAGTGTTAACACTGGACGTGACTGTGAAATCTTTAAACTTCAAGGTTGGCTTAGTATATTTTTATCATTTCTAGAATGATGTAATTCAATAAGCATACCTCACTCTTGTCTTTATTACAGGAATTAGTCTAAGCTGCTCACTTCTGCAGTCCAGATGAGTGATAGTGGTAGATCTGACCTTAAGGGAGCGTTGTTTTTTGAGTAGCAAAACAATCATCTCTTAAATAGCACATTCCAACCTGTTCTTCCTTGGGAGAGTTTCCTTCCAATTGGATATGTGTGGTTGCCTTGTCATGCATCTAATAGCAGCTGCTTGTAGTGCAGGATGGTATTCCTAAACTTGCTGACCTGTGGTCCCATGCTTTTGTGCAAGTCAGCATTTCAGGTGCTCACATTGTGTGTGATGTTGAGTTCAGTTCTCTGTGTGCAATGCATTGGGCTTCTGACAACAGGTCACTAACAGGTGGCATCTTTTATTGGCCATGAAGCATTTATATTTCTGTGTTGTTTAAATAGTTAATAAAGTTAGAAGCAAATTTGAATAAAACCAAAACCAGCTTTTCTCCCCACAGCTTAAATAAAGCAGCTCTCCATCCCCTCGTTCTCAGGCAGAGCTAGCAGTGCTTCTGTCAGTGCAGCAGGCAAATATCCAAGCCATGATGAAATGCATTTGTCTCTTTAAGTGAAAATAAAGCAAGAACGGTAAGCTGAATGCTCTCTGTGCACTTCTGAAGGTGGAGGTTGATGTTCTACTTTCTTTTCAGATGCTCTCCTTTGCAAAACTGTGGTATGAGTTGGGGCTTTGGCCTACAACAGAAAGAGATTGCTGCTGCTGAAAAATGTCTAGTTAGGGCTGGGCTGGATTTTATTTTCCTACTAAAAACACCAGAAAAGATACCAAAGTAGGGATGAACACAGCTATGAACTGCTTGAAAGAACAGGAAGTCTTTTTGTCTTTTGCCTTTGCGACTCCTAATTTCTCATACTAATAGTTTTGGAAGAGTATATTGCAATCTTTATGAGAGAAAAGTAAAAAACACTGAAGAAATTCATTGCCACCTGTTCAAGGCACCTAGAAACATACAAGAAAGCTCATCTCTTTTGAACTACTCCTGGGAAATACTTGTTCTTCTCACCATCACTAATTTCAGCAGAGATCTGTGGATAAGGCTGTAGAAATAAACACAGCTGTGGAATGTGACATAGTAAACAACATGCTGAAACCTTTTGGCAGAGAGTTGTTTGCCAGGGAGCCCAAATGCAATGCTTAGTCCATGGAAAAGATGGCATTTCAAGTTTTGGTACCTTTGAATTTTTCAGAAACAAATATTTATCCCTGAACCTGCTCAATCTAGCCTTGTATTTACACATAAGGGGGCAGTGTGGTACTGTTAGCCAAGTGCCACGGAGGTGCACGTTAGATTTCACTATTATATATTGCATCATGTTTTAAGAAATGGCTTTAGAGCTCTGAGCACAACTAGAGCTTTGTCACTGCCTGAGAGTGCTGCTGTGTCTGTACTGGGGAGAACCAGGTTGGACAGCTTCCTGTCTTCTTTGTAAACATTTTGTTTTTAGAGAGTTGCTATTTTGGCTCTCTCTCGTAGTCCCTTGTTCGTAGGCATGTGAAGGAGGCGGGGAGACAGTTTTCCTAATGCTGGGATGGGGAACTTAAAATTACAGCATTTTTACCTCCCCCATGGCAACATTGACTAACTGGAAAGGAAGGTAATGTTTTACCTAATGTTTACAGTTTACAAACTGGAGCTTTCATTTGCACACCATACATGGGCTTCTGGCCCACTGCTGCCCAGTTTTGGGAATATGATCATTTCTCCACTGTTTTCGTGGAATATGTCTTTTCTTGATTATTTTGTACCAGCAGAGTCTTTTACCTGCCAATACAAAAGTGATGATTTAAGTGGCTGTAAGTCCATGCATACATGGGACCTTGGGTCATCTTCTTCCTACATGTTAATATTTAGGGTTAACAGGCCAGGATATCATGGCATTTAGGGTCTCTAGTACTTTTAACATGGTGTTTTGAGTGCCTTACTACAGGATGCTTATGGCATTATTTCTCACCTCTCTGGCTTTTAGTGTCATACTGCACCTTGACACATGCTGTTGTTATCCAAAAATGTGTTATCTGTCTTGTCCCTTTATAGTTTCTGCATGAATTTCTACTTCATAAAAAGCTTCCCCTTCAAATATTGATTACAGCTCTCCTCTGCCACATAACCTAATAATAAATATTATAAAGTTGCAGAGTATAAGAACATCATACACTGTTTCATTATATCTTCTTGTATCACTGTGTTGCATTGCTGTGAGGTGCTGTACAGACACAGGAGTTTTCTTACACAGTTCGTGTTTTTCTTTATCTGCTGCTTTGTCTTTGCTGAAATACATATGAGGCCAATTTGTTCATGCCATGCTTACTTGTAGAAGACTGCTGGTAAATTGCATGCCAGCACACTGATAATTTCTAGTAGTAAATCAGCACTGTGAGACAGTCCCCTTCGTGTGACAGTTAAAGTGCTATCAGGTACAGTGGATCTATGCTGTTGGTTAATTCAGAGATAAATGACATGGTATTTTGTGTGGAGTTGTGATATGCTGATGGTCGTGACTCAAAAGATAAAATGATGACAGGAAATGCAATCCTTTTTATGTGCATCTTTGTGAATGTCAGTATTTAATATAAAATTGTCTCGATATGTAATAGTTAACAGAATAAATTCTCACGTGGTTTGTTACTATGGTATTTCTCACTAAAAACCCCTGCCCACAAAATTTTCCCTTTGCTCTCTTCAAGAGTGTGGTGTTTCTTTAATTAAAGTGACTGATATAATATCATCACAAGCTTTGAAAATGAAAATGGGTATTCTGGAAAAATTACAGGTTCTAGCTAAAGCTATAAAGAGTTTTGGCTAGTGGCTCTTAAGTTAGTATCCTTCATTTTCTCATTGCCCTCCATCCTAGCTGATGTGGCTGCAAATGTTTTGTGTTTGAATTAACTGATTGGCAGCTTGGTTAATGTGTAGACAGTGCTCTTGGTTATTTCCATATTATATTTATCTATTTATTTATTTATTTATTTTTAAAGCACTCATTAAAAACCCACGGCATACTCCCAAACTTGAAGGAATGGATTTTCTGGCTCCTGTCTGCTTTGAATGAAATCCAAAACAAATGTTGTTTGATAATGGTTTACAGTTGCATTGCACAGGTTGCTCTTCATGATAAATAATTAACACCCTTTGTGTTCTTGATTGCAGATTTTCAAAACCCTGCCTGATGCTACTTTCCCTGAGCCAATCTCTATGTCAGTATCTCCTCCAAATGCCCCACCAAGGCAGTCAAGAAGACAAGGACAGCGTATTAAGAGGCCTCTGGCTGTTTACAATCTCTGCCTGGAGTTGGATGATGGTAAGATGTTAGTAATAATTTCAGTCCTTGCATCAGATGGGCTGTGTATCCTATCTCCAGGAGGTGTTTTCCTTTCATGTTTCATTTGTATACATGTGTGGATGCACATGCACGCTGGTTTAATTGCTTTGGAACATGCAAAGAAGCGAGGGGAGCTACAGAGGGAGGACAGCAGGGAGTACTGTCCTGTGACTTATGTTTAAAAGTAGCACGGACTGTCTTAAATATGCTTTTCTCCTCTGGAAAAGAAGCAGCTCCTGTTTCTTTGGGGAAATCTCTTTGACCTCTACTGAAGATTACACAGCCATAAGATAAATGGAGAGAGAACTAAAATTAAAGCAAATCTTTTATGAGAAGAGCTAATGCACTTTACAGTTAAATTCATCTGGATTAAAGGCTCAGGTCACCACTTCACTGGAGAATACCACTACTTCACTTGAATCTTTAATACCTTGCTGTAACTAGCAGTAAATACTTGTCAACTTGCCTTACCACTGAAAAGCAATGAAAAAAAAAAAAGTCTTCCTTTTGCATGGAGTCTGCAGTAGCAACCAGACAGTGAGGCAAAGGGTGTATAATAACATCTTATGTATTCTGACTGTTGGCCAGAACTATAATCATTTTCCTGAAATTTCATTGCCTGGGGGTACGTACAGTACTGAGGAGGCAAGTCAGGGCTCATTTTGTGTTACAGTTTTTCTCCACCCTATTCCTTTTCTCTCTGCTAATGTTTTTAGCTTTTTACATGAAGAGCCATAGGATCAGGGCACAAAGTCCAGTTACAACATGTGAAAATAAACAGGGAGGTTTTGGAATCAGGCAGTAGTACAAGATTCACTGGCGAACTGTCACTAAATTAGTGGTTAACAGTGGTTGGTTTCATAAGGCAAGAACACAAATATCTATGACAGCTGTTAAGTGCTGGTTTTAGAAATAAACTCAGGACTGTTTATAGTTTCAAAGCCAGTTTTGCAAAGAGTCAGCAAGAAACTCAGCATTCCTGCCATCGGATTTGATGCACCAGAGAGATACAAAAGCTATGTCTCTCTTGTCTTGCATCAAATGTGAAACTAAATGCCTTGACTAGAAGATGTTTAAGGTGTATCTGCTTAAACAGATTAAGATGTGTTAATTTGAATAATATGCTCCCAAAAGCTAAGAAAGCTCTTGAGCTACATCTGCAATAATAAATTTATCCTCATGTGAAAAACAAAACTAAACTGAAGCCACTCAGAGCTGCTCACATCTAATTTTGAATGTGAATCCTAGCAGGACACAAGTACCACAACTTCTCCAATTCCATGGAGCAAGGTGTGCACTGAGGAGTTGACTTTGACCCAGATGCTGCAGACAAAAAGGACTTGGTGGGTTGTTTTTATTCTAAGAGCCAAAAATACAGTGCTACTGTTGAAAACTGTTATAAAGATTCTATTTTGCCTAAATGCAGCCCATATTCTTCTCTAATTTGGGCATCTTGGCAAAGAGCTGGGGTTGTTAAAGGCTGTAATAGTTACATTTCATGCAGAGCTTTGGTTCTTGTCTGGGAATTGTAGTGGGCTGAACTGCAGAACAGCCTAATGCACCATGGTACATACCAAAACCATAGCGAAAGCTGAACCGCTGCAGGTGACATTTTGGTGGGGTCTGGCAATAACACTCCCCCTTGTAGCTGCTGAAAAAGTACCCTTTGTGGTCTGTAAAGCCACTACCAAAGGTAGCAGGATCCTCAGGCTGCTGCTAGGTGCTGGCCACATGCTAATGGCTCTTTTCCCTGTTCAGCCAGCCTGCTGTGTCGGGACAGTGGTCAGTAGATGGGACAGTGGCTCTTGGGCACGTGTGCCGTGCACATGCAGTGCCTCGAGCCCAGCTGGGTCACTCCATGCTCTGAGCCACTGCCCAGTGGCTGCAGGCTGGGCTGTGTGGATCAGCCAGGCTCATGAATTATCTAGTCCCTGAGTAGAGCTCAATGCCTCTAAATACACTCCGTGGCCTTCAGTTGCTTTCTTCTTGGGAGAGGGGGTGAAGGAATAGAAGTAAGCCTGGGCTTCGTTCCATATTTACCTAGTTTCTTGGCTAACAAATGCATGTTTTATAACTGCTCTTTGGAAGATTTTATCCTGTGTGTGTTTTTAACAGGAAATTAAACATTAAACCCCTTCCCTCCCCCCCGCCCCCCCTTATTCACAATGGCATGAGTTAAGCACCAGGCACAAGCCAGTGTTTTGTATTTCCTGGATATGGCAAAATTATCATAATCTTCTTTTAAACAAGCAGCTGATACATATTTATATGTAAATATATTTGTAGACAAATATATCTCTGAAGTTACTGTAATTGTATATAAATATTCTCTATGCCTTGAAACTAGAACTATGTTGGAGACAAAATCTCTCTGTGCTGGAAAACTTCTTGTGTGTGTTTCTTTTAGGATTGTTATGCAAACCAGGAAATTGTTAGAAAAGCGGAAACAAGTCTTTAGCTATCAGCTGCTCCAGGGAGTTAACAGGCTTCAGAATCCACTGCTTGAATTGGAAATGCAGGGTTCAGGCCAGGTTTCTTTTTAAAAGCATGTTTGCAGTCGAGAAGCTTCTTGACTGCACACAAAATGTATGCAGCAACCACCAGAAAGGGCTGTAAGATATATAAATATTGATCAATATAATAGCTGAAGAACACACACTGCATTTGATAAAAATCTTTATTTTGCCTTCTAGTAATTAGTTGTACTGAATTCTGACAGTGCACAGATTTTCCTTCCTTGTACATGGCAATTAGGTGATTAAACCTATTTGCAAGCAATTCAAGGATTATATTTACTACTATGAGGATCTTTGTTTCCTGGAAGACCAACTTAAGTCACAGATGATACTGTCTGTTTTTCTTTCAACTTCTTTCTTCTTTGCTCTGTGGTAAGCTAGTTACTAAATTTTCACTCAGAAGTTTTTTTGACATCCTAGTGTCTTAATGGACACTAATGGACACTGGACCTAATGGGGAATTCTGAGCTACTTTCATATGTGGCCTAGACCCAAAGTTCTTGTTTCAGCAAAATGCAGATTTGTCTGATGTTTACATTAGGGCTATTTCCAGAGTTTTCTAGTTTTCTAGCCTTCTAAATGAAGATTTGGGATTTGGTGGGGGTTTTTTTGTTTTGTTTTGGTTTTTTTTTAATTGATGGAATTTGCTTTCTTCTTTCCCCCTCACTATCTGAATGAAGTTTAGAGTGAATAGCAGTGCAGAAACTCCTGTGACTTACAGTTTCAGCTATGCACAAATGACTTTTCATTGCCTCTGCAACTGTCTCTCTATGCAGACAGGGAAAGACTGTTAGCTAGAATTGGGAGTTGTTTATCCTGTTCTAGACATGCCATCAGGTCTTTATTTTCCATTTGGGCAGTCAGTATATATCAGCAGAGATAGCTGTTTACATTCCTCCTAGGGGGCAATGCAGATTTAAAATGTTGTTCCCTTACCATTTTATTTAAATTTTAATAAATAAATTACCTTTCTTGTCTTGTAGCAAATGCAACAGGTTTGGGATTTCTCTTGTTTGCCTGTTTCATTCTTTTACTTATTTTTTTTCAGTGCCAGAGACTTAGAGATTATTAAACAATTTTGCGGGGGATTAAACAATTTAGAGCAATATGGGAAGAAAAGTCCTGTGTAAGGTAGGCAGTGTAATGCAGTCCTTCAGGATGAGCAGAGAATCAGCACAAGTTGCATAAGTCACACCTGGAGTCAGGAAATGGGTCATGTGTAGCACTTTGTCCAACTACAGAACAACTTGTTTTCTAAACAAACCACATTATACATCTTAAACCACAGGGCCTGCTGATGCCTTATTCTATTTGAATACTCTCTAGGTTCCAAAATTTCTCCTTGGCACATACATGGACATAGCACATTAGTGTCAAAGGGAGGCTGCATTGTTCTTTTTTTTAGGGCATTTGTGTCTGTCCCCCCACTCTGGAATCATATGGGCTGTTTTTGATAGCTTGCTGCTGTAAACTAAATACTATCTTTATAGTGATTTAGAAAATTGATTCTTCTGCAGAATTTAAAAAGAAATAGAAATTAGAGCTGCCACTTAACCCTTCAAAACTTTGTGCTAACTTACATTGCCCTTTGAAGTATTTTGGGAAGCATATGTATGAATGGCATGTTGAATAGGAGTAGCTGGTCTTGATTTTTTGTGGGGATTGGAGTGAGACAGTGTCTTAATTTGGGTGATAAATTAATTTGCATGAATTACTGTGCAATTTAATTGAATTCAATTCAATTAAATTACTTTATCAGAGTAAAATGTGATATGTGTAATGGCTACATAGCAATATTCCCTCTCCCTACTCCCCCCCATCCCTTCCTGCTCCAAACACAAGAAAAAAATCATAAACTTCATTTGGAATTACTGAACAGAAAACCTGGATGTTAGAGAAGACCTTAGCCTTATAATGAGACTGGTCTTCAGGGCTGAAACAGCCCAGAACTGCAAGGTTGCAGGTGTGAAACCTGGCCTTGAACTCTTTCTATTTCTGAATCTGCTGCTTGGAAGTGTTTCTGTAACCTGGCACATAGTAGGGAAAATGGAAAGAAAAGCAGCTACATAGGCATATCAAAAAGCCACAAGGCCCTGCAACACTTGCTTACAAAGCTATTGTTAACAGCTGAGCAGAACACAGCTATGCTGTCACAAAATAAGTGCACCAATGTTAGTCATGAGGGGAAGATCAGGATGACTGCTGTTTGCCATGTGGAATTTCAGACAGTTTGTATTTCATCTTGCTGCAAGAGTAGCTCCTGCAATTCTGTGTGATTCATCACAGCCTTTCCCACCTGATGGCTCCGAGTAGGATGTGTGCTGTACAAAGTTAAAAGTCTTTTTGAACTACTGCCAGTGAAGGTAAAGCTTTTTCTTATGTAATTGTGGGTCCTACTTTTCTATCAGAGAGTTGACTTCTGCTTGGAGAGCTTTGGATCCGTAGAAGGAATCTAAAAGTACTTTGTATTTTTTTTGGTTTTTTTTTTTTTAGAGATACAGAATAATTTTGGTCCATACTTTGCATACACAATATACATTGTCTGGCCACTTTATGCCTGTGAGTAATCTTTTTGCTACAGTCTACTTGCTGCGCTGCTACCCAAAATCAAATTTGTGTCATGATGTAGTAAACATCTCCTAACTTTTACATCTCGTTGAATGAGGTGTCTCTTCGTGGTTGGTGTGAGAATTGCCTTAGTTTCATTGCCAGTGCTTGTCTGCTTTCAGTGTATGAAATCTAGAGGCTGTAGAAATGTTCTAAGTAAACACATCCACGTGTTCACACACATGCATGCAACAGGAGTTGGGGCAGGGGAAGGGAACTTGAATATACATAAAACTAGAATCTGAATTGAAAGAAGGAATGGTGAGTACAGGAGAATGGGTCAGTTTTTCCTTGAGGCCAGACATTATTAAAAGTCTCTGACCTCCTGTAATAATCCTTCATCTCTTTAATTCTCTACCTTCTGCACACAGACATACGGGGCAGATAATGCTGTAAGAAGGCCTGTTTGGCATGCTAAAAGCCATTAATCCTAGGCATGGAAGTCACTGACATATCTTTGCTACATGCCAGCTGTGCCCTGGCCAACCTCTGTTGGTAAAAGGAAATTCTCTGACCCAGCACACAAGAGTGTAAGTAGAACAAAGACTTGTAGCTGTTCAGCTCTTCAGTCACCTTCCTATGGATGAGAACATGCATTGCACTGAATTAGGGATTTCCTCACATGCTCTTGCTTCTCTTCACTGGTGACAAGAATAGCAGAGATCTTGCAGGGGAGAGCTGGTGAACTTTTTATAAGGCTGATATGCAACTTAGAAAACATTCATCTTCTTGTTTTGTTCCCACTCCATCAGTGTTTTTCATTTGGTCGGAAAAAATGTACTCTTGTTTGCCTGTTAGCTTCTGGAAGTCATTGTCCTATTTGCTCTTCTTTTTCTCTCTAATTTTCTGTTTTCTTCTTTTGAAAGTTGCACTTAGTGCAAGGTGAATTACGTTACTGTCACTTCTTTCCTTCCCAGCTGTTCTTGTGACTTGCTGAACCAACAGGGAGATTGAAGGTGTTCTTAGGGGAGATCAACAAACCTGTCACCTGGTTTTCAATTGAAACAACTGAGAAAACTTCCCCTAAGGGCTGCTTATCTTGTTTTCAGTAGTTTTTTTAACAAGCCATATGTATCCTGCTTGATCCATTCCTCTACTGAAGTCACTGTTATGGCAAAAGGAGAGAGGTGAACAAAATGAGGAAGGAGGCACAGCCAAGTGTCAGCAGCATAGTGAAAATATTTCGGAGTGGCTTTCTTGTGATAGACCCATCACATACACAATGTGGTAGCAGTTAGTCCCTGTCATTGGCCAGGTTGTGGAATTATTGGTGAGAAACTTCTTTTAAGAAGTCATAGGAAGTGACTGCAAGTGAAGCAAGCTTAATAGCAAGAGAAAAGAAGACAACAGCATGATGTTATCCCTCCTTGACAGCTCAGGGAAAGAGCTTTTGAACACCTTACCTTTAGGGGGTGGAAGCACCCTTACAGACACATCTTCCAGCTTATTGGTGCCTGACTTGCCAGCAAAACAGAAAAGGAAATGGAATCATATTTTCATGGACTTGGAGTTTTTGATGGTATTTAAGAAGTGCTTCTGACTTAGGGAACTTTTGGGCCTGGTAATTGTACCCCTTCTTGATCTGCTCTGGTTTTTCACAGTTCTCATTCTCATGGATTAGCCTAGAGCTGTTCCCCTGTATGTTTCAATACAGGGACCATAGGTTAATGTTGCCTGGACTGGTGGAAACCCAAACTCAGTGCTACCAAAAAAACTATGAAAGTGGTGGGACAGTCTGTTTATCTTACTATTTGTCAGGATTTAGCTTCAGCTCATTGTTGCATTTTTCAGCCATGAAACTGGTTGGCATATGGCCAGCCTGGTAAGGCTGGAGATCGTGTGTGGCTTCCTGCCAAGCCAGCTCTGGCAAAAATGAGTAATCTTTGAGTTTAGATACTGCTCTTGTTATCATGGTGTACACAAATAAAAAGAGGAACCCCTCTGCAGGCTTGTGTCTGATTTCTGTTTTTTCGAAATTTAATTATGTGATATAATTAACATCCCAACATTGTGTCTGTGACTGTCTTAAACTGTTTTTCCACAGCTTGAGGAATAAATTGGGATTCTTTACCCGTTTTAGTTTTAGCTTGCTCAGTGAAAGGGTATGTGTCTTTTGGATTTTATTGATGTAAAATAATCCGAGCAGTATTTCTTCTGATTTTGAAAGATGACCTGCAGTAAGGGGGATATTTATTGAAATAATTGTTTAATTTTTACAGGTTAATTGTTTAATGATACCAGGTAAATGTATCTCTAGAAAGATACTTGTTAAAAATTGAACTTTGCATTTTAAAAATGGACAAAAAAGTCAAAAAGGAGGAGGCCAGGACAGGATGATGGTGCCCAAACTCCACTTGCCTCTAAGTAACTTGCAGATGAGCACATTTCTTTTGCCTTCCTAACCCCAACTCAAACACCTTGTGGCCTTTTTGGCTACAGTTCTTGAGTTGCATCATCCAGTCTTGAGGCAAATTCTGTCTAGCACAGCTTCCTCCTTTTCCTGATGCATCTGAACCATTATGTAGTTGGGAAAAACAACCTTTCTACAGGAAAGCTACTTTGTGCCTAATATACACATGCTGCTACATGCACACGTTTGAAAAATATATCAAGGTTGGTCTTTATCTGGGAAAAACTGTAGTCAGCTTGAATAATTGTGTTAATTATTTTGTCTGAAAGAAAAAAGGTGGCTGGCACAGGGATCTGATTCTTGCTGCATGTGTTCTGTGTGACAGCATGAAACTGATGGGAGTGTGGGTTGTCTGCTGTCCATTTGCTCTGCTGGCTTGAGGCTGGATGAGTCTATGGTGTCTAAATTTATGTAAGAACTAACTGCATACCAGGGCAGGGCTGCATTGTATAGGGTTTGCTACACACTGGGGTTATTAATGGGTACTTTTGGATAATGGAATATGGTAATACAAATCTATTTTTCTCAGTATTTACAAGAATCTGACCTCCAGAATACCCATTATTCAGGAGCACTGAAATGACTCTCTTGTTTAGTTTTAGTATTCACTAGGGTTACTTTTTTAACCAAATAATTTTCACTTTGATTTGGAAATGTGTTTAAAAAGCACAATTTCTGTGGTCTGGAGGTAACAATTGACCAGTTTTAGTGGCATGACAAATCAAAGTGCACAGTTTGTAAATTTACTGAGAAATAGATTACTTGGCTTCATGAACTCAGGAAACTTTTTTAAAGTTTCAAGAAGTAGAAGAATATCTGCGTTTGCCTGGTGTTTGGTGTGATTTACCACAGGATGAGTGGTATGGTAAATAGTGAATAAAGGGGGCAGCCCTGCGTGTAGAAAAGGCTCTTCTTGACTGCAGATTCCTCTGATAACTATCACAAAAAACTTTCTCCAATGGAGTTACCTAGCTTTCCAGGAATGGCTGAATCCTTTCCAAACTAGTTGGTACATAGTTTCATGGCATCATTTAAAGGTTTATTAACTGTGTGAGGGAACTTTGGCTATGTTTTTTGTGTCTGTTTTCTGTAGATGCTGAAGATCTAACACCTGGAACTAAGTACTTGCTTGATCAAGGATATTTATGATACCAATATTTTTTCTCTGTCCCTGATCTGCAAGATTCCTATTAAAATTAAAATCTAGCACATACCCACAAATTAACATAAGAGCAAAGCTGCTTTCTGCTTGGTTGAACTTCTGTATTATTGTGGGAAGTTGGCTGTTTGTGGGGAAGGAATGTTTGTTGTCTCAGAGCGGGATGCAGCTGTGGTGCTGATGGGGGAGGACAGGTGCCTGCACAGCAATGCAGCTGCTGCTTCCCCACCTCCTGATGCAGAAAATGGCAGACTTGAAGGTGGCAACAGGGATTTTGCAGCATCTTTAACCTACTCTCCTCAGTAATTGTCCCCGTCATCCCTTGTCTATGACTCTGTGTCAAAGTCGAGATGGATTTTTATCCTCCTATTTTACCATGATTTGCCTACATAATGACCATTTAAAACATATATGACAGTTCTGTTTGGTGTAGTTTGGTTAGATACTTCTGTGTATTTTCTGTGTGTTAGTCACATATTCCTCATTTACTCCAGAAAAATTCTCTTTCATAAACTATTTTCACTCTCTGGTTACCCTTAAACTGTAGGCATTGGTTGTACTGTTGGCATTAAAGATTAGTCTTGCTGTTAACATTAAAGCATGTAATTCATCAGTTTACTGAAGATGAAGTTGGAAGAAAACTGTCACTTAAGCAAGTAACTGATAGTGTTAACACTCTGCTTTTCATGGTTCTTAATACAAATGCTTTTTTCTTATTTAGAATTCTCAAAGTAAAGTAAGGATCTGATTATTGACACTGCCAAAGTATTTCGGGGTTTTTTTTTCAACTTTGGATGCCAACAAAAAATATTCTTAGACTAGCCAGATGGAAAAAGGAGAAAAAAAGGCAGTGGTGAGACATGTCATGCTCAGTTAGGTAGAAGCTTAGTTCAGATTTCTGGTAAGGAGGGTCTGAAAGCTTTTGCTATCTGAGGCTTCTTCAGATAAAAAGCAGGAGGAATTGAGGGTTTACGTATTTGCTAGGGAAAAGCTGGATATGAGGTAGGTCTCAGTCTCTGCTGGTACTTTGGGGTATCTGTTATTATGAGAAAGGGTGACACAAGGTGGGGAAGGGGGGAAGGAGGAAACATATTTGGGTTAGAAACTGAGGGGTTAATAGTACCAGCTAGACACACCAGTAAATTGTTAGGATCAGCCTAAGATATTTATTATTTTCTAGATGGGGCTGGTCTGAACAGCCATAAAGGCAGAGCAGAGGGTGTCTGTTGCAGAGGCACAGTGAAAGCTCAAAGGCTTGGATGAGTGTTGTGATTAGATCAGTGAAACAAGAAGTTAATTTACATGACAGTTTAAAAGGATCCAAGCAGTCAAAAAATTTAAATAGTATGCAAAAGGTGGTGAGAATGTGAAACAAGGTTTTAACTCTCTTGATAGTAAAATTGGATCTTACACCTATTTGTGTAGGATGGGGACATGAATTGTAGAAGCAGCTTGATGGCAGCTCTAGAAAGATGGCCAAGCTGAAGGCACTCGGAGCCTTCCCACAAATATGACGAGGGGAAGGTGAAGAGTTGATGGCTGGAATGTTGACAGAAATTTGTGAGATGTCATACAGACTTACTGCTTTTGTACTGAGAACCCTTGTGTCCTTCATCTGTTCAGGCACTCTTTGGCACCCAAAATGAGTGTAATATGAGAGAAAAAGGAGGGGGATTGACATTTGTAGAAGGAGAAGGTGAAGGCACCAAGAACACCAGACTGTATGCTCAAAGAATAATATAAATGAGCTTTAAAGGCAATCATATCTTGCATGTTTTATAAGGTGAGAGCTTATTAGAATTCAGGTGGTAGGAAAGAAGAATAGGAGGTTTCTGCAGTCTGCTTCGAAAGGACCTGTCAGTCCAATGTGGCAGTCAGCTTTATCATAGGAGGGGGAGACCTGACAATGCTGCTCACTGGAGAACAATGCTGGAGATAAAAAGGAGTGAGAGGAGAGAAATAAATAGTGACAAATACTAGACTATCAATATTAGGAGCCCCTGACTTCTGAGGTAAAAGGAAACCCATAAACCTGATTCAGTTCCAGCAATGTCGTTAACACACACTTTAAGAAACAAAACATGTCAAAGCTTAAAAAGGCAGGTCTCCAGCAGCTTAGGGTCTTCGCTGGTTCTACAAAGCAAACTACAGGAAAAGGGCAGGAGGGTGGGAAAAGAGCAAATAGCTAGAAGTCAGTGTATGTTACAAGTTTTGAAGAAGTGTCAAAAAGAACTTAGTTACAATAATCAATTAATGTGTAATCAAGCAGAGATGTTCACAGGTAGGTCTGTTGCTAGGTGAACATTTTGAATAATGCAAAGTCATCTAACTTGTCTGAAAAATGGTGTCTGGTCATGGGGTAGTATAGCTTGGCAATGTTAATTTTTAAAACATCTTGTAGCTTGCTGAAGAAGTTGGAAGCAACTGGAGGAATGCTGATGAAGTAGCAGGATTTAGAAAGGTAGATACAAATCTTTGACAATATATTTGCACATGGATTTAGGAGTTAGGAGACAAAGTTAGGAGAATTGCAAATAATGATGGGCAGTAGGAGTTGTGGTTGTGTGCTAAGCTGCACCCATTCGAACAAAATAAGCTTGGTTTTATTGAGAAACAAATGTACAGATTTTAGAGGGAAACATAGCCCAGAGTTACAGAAGGGAGCACATCCTTAGGAACAATGCCTGTGCTAAGTCTGTTGGTCCCAGAGGCCAATCAGCTCATCATATTATTAATTTAAAGTAATGGCAAAAACAAGTACAAGTACGTGTACAAACGGGACTGATGAGTAGGAGTAAGCGGTGGAATTAATGCTTAATGTTGCTCTGATGGACCCACAGCAAAACCCCACAGAATCACATCTGATGTGGCCTCTTCAGAGAGAACACTGGGAAATTGTAACAGCTTTATAAAACAGGTGTGTGATTCCTTAATCCTTAAATTCCTTAAATTTAAAAAGGAGATCATTGAAATACTGTCACACAGCACAAAAACCTGATATGAGAGGTAATATAATAATTAGTAGTTCACATTACATGGGTCATGTCTGAAAACAAAGCCTAACAAAGTGAAGGTACATGCATTGATTGGCAGGTCTGTTAATTAGTAACCAATTGATTGTTCATTCCTTGTACCATCTACTGATGTTTTCAGACAATGACTATTTGGAAGATGTAGTTTGACCCCTATGTGAGATGGGCATTAATCAAAAGCAGGTCATTAAGCTGAATTAAGAGATAATGAGGCACAGTTCTGTGGCCTCTGCCATGTACAGGAGTTCCTATAATTTCTGAAGTTAGCAGAACTTTTGGCACTGACATACAGGGTGAGATCTTTGTGCTGCTGGAATCATAGCAATAACCCTATATTTTGGGCACTTAGGTTTGGAGCATATATTGTTTTTAATCATGAAGTTGTGCTAGATGGTCATTAGTCATCTGTATTTGCAGTTATACAGAATTGCCTCTTCCTGAATAAAAATATTGTTTTACTTTACAAAAGCAGATAATTGAAGACATCAGAAATGTAAAGTGTCTTTGAACATGTTTTTGGAGGGTTTCTACTTAATCCCATAGCATTTAGCAGGTGTTTTCCTGTTTAAATACCTGATTTGTTTTTAGTATTCAAAACCCAGTCTTAGTTTTGGGAGTGCAGTACAGACTGTGAGAAAACACTGGCTCAGGAAGGAAGAAGTAAAATTTGAGGAAAGATTTAACACACAGTTTAATTTAAGATAATGTCAAACATAATTGCCTGTATACTGTAGTCTCACTGCTGTGCGTGACTGAAGTGTTCAGTGTTTTGGGGTTTTTTTAACTTTTTCTGTGTGTTCTAAGAAACAATTCAACAGAATATGCTCTGCTTTCTGCAGGGAGGTGCTGTGAGTTGGTCATATTTGTCAGATGAATATTCCTTTCAAATGTGTTTTAGTAATGCTACGTGAATGGTTGAGGTAAATGTGGCCTTCTAATATGGTATATATAGTTTGATAATCTAGACTGTGCTACTACTACTGCTTTGAAAAGAAAATGGGATGCATTAAAAGGACTTAACTCTAGTTCTAAGGAATTTATGAAGTAAGGGTGCACTGCCACTGTCTAATCTCTCAGATGTTTATCACTATGACACATACATCTGTAAATGAGATGTAATTAATTAGTTTTTCCTGACACTCCTGTGATTCTCATGTTATGTAAATGTGAAGCAGCAGCACCATGGCCTTGTTGCAGTGGGCAGGTGCCAGGTGAGCAGGATTGGGCCACAGTGCAAGTGACTCATTTTCCCAGGTAATGTTCTCCTCAGAGCATATCACACTTTGCTACTACAGGCTAATTTAGATCCTTAAATTAGCAGCTGCTTGGGGAGAAATTTCCAGATGATCACTTTTATCATTTCACTGTTTTTAGTTTTATGTCATTTTACTCTCTAGGGAAGTTGTTCTCTCAGAGCTGCTGGGAAGGGGTGAGGATGAGATGGCTGGGGAAGCAGCTGAGGGCTTTGCTAACTCTGAGCTATTGTAGCAGAAGAAATTGAGGCTGTGACAGAGTTATGAGAAGGATTTTATCTGGAAAGAGTGGCTTTTCATTGTCCACATTTTTTTCATTGTGGTGTTGCAATTTTTATTAATTAAGAAAAAAATCATAAATGGAAGAAATCACTGTAATAGTAGTGCTTAGCTTGATGGAATAGAATTAAGCTCAGTTGTTCCCTGAGCAGATGCTAATTAATTTAGAAATAGAAAGTAATGTTGTACTGGACTTCATATTGTATATTACTGTATATGGGAGATATAATTTGTCAAGCCAGCACAATATTTGAACAGCTTTAGATTGTATTATTTTGATCCTGTGTTAGAACACAGTTGTTAATTTTTCTTTTTCCCCAAAAACTTTTGGCCCCAAAAGAGCCAGAACTCTTTTACAAACATGGTGGGGGCAGTGGTATCTAATCCACTCTAGACTTTTCTGATGGTGTTATTTGGCAGGCCTGTGGGTTGTGTCCATGAGTCCTACTGGGAGTAGGATGGATGGAGGAAAGGATGCAGGGAGCCTTGTAAAGGGTGGCTGGAATTGATCCTTATTACTGTTAAGTATTCAAAACAGCTACAGGCCCCATTTGAGACTGCTGGCTTAGCTGTGCTGGGTACTTTAATGCTTGCAAACATCCTCATTTCACGCATCTCTTTATAATTTATGAAATGTACAGCTGATGTTTAAAAAATAAAGATTGAAAGCAAAAAGCTATGTGGGTGAAGGTTAGCTTTTCAGTGAAGAATGTGCTGTTTGGCTTGATGTGTCAGCATGGCTTGCAGTGACTGCTCTGACATGTTGGTAACTTTATCTTACTGTCCTTGGGATAGGAATGCTATTCCTTTAATGTTTTCCTAATCAATCATATCTGAATATGTTGCCTCTTGAGTGATATCCTAAGAGTAGCCTAGGAAAACAAATAGATCAGAATACAATGAGCTCTCTTAAAAGTAACACCATTAAAAAGGAGTAATAAAAGTAAAATTCTTGGGTATTGTGTGTTTGCTAGAGATCTCTTGCTTATTCTGACCTTTCTAAATGTCATTGTTTCATGTTTGAGAAGACTGTGCTTACTGTATTTGAGAGCACTCATTTCCTCAAACGTGTTAAATTATCTTTAGAGACTGTGTTTTTAGGGAGATGTGCAAATGTGCATAGCCTAAACTATTTTCTTATTGGAAGTGATGCCTTTGTCTAAGAATACCTCCCCAAAATTTAGCATTTCATTCACATAAAACACAACTGAAAAGGAACTGGGAATATGTTGTATGTACAGAAAGCCTGGCGAGAACAGTGGGGTAAATTGTGCAGTGATACCTTTTGGGGAAATACTGGGAGATTGCTTGTCCTTCAAAATACCTGCTTGAGATGGGACAGTAAGGTTTCTTCTCTTACGTATTTCAAGACATTATATCTAGGCAGGTTATTTGGCTTTGAGATAATTCCTTGAGTATCCTGACTTGTTCTCTCTTTCCTAGCTGACAGTCACAGCTCTCCCAGAGAAGACACCCCAACTGGGAGCATGGATTCTCTTTCTTCCCAGTCTCCAACACCTGCATTCTCCAGCAGCCCCCCTGGGCTCTTGGATGGAAATCACCTCATCATGGACAGTGGAGATCTTGCAGGCTGGACAACAAATCTGTAAGTAACTGAATATTACCTAAGGATGTTTCCACTGGTGTGATTGTGAAACACGTTTCCCTTTTCAGTTTGGTGAGGAGTGATTTTTAGAAATTGCATATAATTGTGTTTTTCTGCTACAAAAAGATGTGTTTGTATGTTGTGGTGGAGCTTAAAGCCTACTTGAATGCTTGTAGGAAAAAAAATGTTCTTGGTCTACTGAAATCTACTTCATTTTCCTGTGACCTGTTATAACATTTTAAATGGTTTTAACTTTTTTTTTAAGCAGTGAATATATAAGTTATTCTCTATATGATGTATTACCCTAGTTTTATTTCAAGAAAACATTAAAGTACACTTAGATGCCATACTTCTAAGATTTTGGGCCCAACTTTGGGTTTGGATAAACACACTGCAATGAGTGTGTGCTCAGATGCTATTGTCTAAGAACGTTATCATTTTTAATCTCTTCTTAACAAGTTAAATGCTTAGTTTCCAATGGAAGTGCAGTCTGTCACTTTCAGTAGATGCTGTAAGTGTTCAGTTTTTGAGCATGACTTAAATTTAGCAAAAATTGACATCGAAATGTTAGTGCCATCTCTCTAATACATATTCAGGTTTGATACCCAAAAAGCTGACCATAACTTGTTTTTAAATCAGAGTTGAACTTGAATTGAATTCTCTGGTTTGCTGTTCATTCAGACTTTAACCACTATCAAGACAAACTTTTCCAGCCTTTAGTGCCAAGAACAGTGAAAGGAGCAGGTCTGGAGAAAAGATCTGTTACAAATATTTTCCATAATGGCACTCTGAGTAGCCAGGTCTTGTGATGAAACAAGTGTAAAATGTATGTGTAGATATATGTAATACATGAGAATATGTAGATAGTCATAGAATAATTAATAATAATAAACTGCTGACTTGAGTGTATATTTACTAGAACAACTTTTTTCTCTCATGTGTATTGAAAGAATTCCGGATTTATAGGTATTTTCTATAAATGTTGTTTCTTCAGTAGAGGTCTGAAGTTACTCTTCCCTTATCCTCTTGTACTATCCTCTAGAAGTGAGTAGAATTAGCAATAAATTGTATTTACCAAAGAGTTGCATGTGTGGAAAAGATGCTGTAGTTGGTTTAAAACTGGATTGTCAGGGAAAGGTAATTAAGGAACACAGGGTTAGCAGGACAGTGATAATGTCACTTCAGAGAATAAAAGGACTTTTTTTTTTTTTTACTTGTTAATTTTCATCAAAAATTATCCTGCACTGGTGTTTTGGAAACCTGACTTGATGGCTTGAGGTTTTCTGCTCAGTTGGAAACAGTACTTAGAGTTCTCTTTGGAAGGGAAAAAATAAAGGTGCATGGTATGTGCATTTAGATTATTTGTCAAAAGTAGTTTTTCTTCCACTCGCCTGTCTCTGAAGTCTGCTTAAGAGCTACCTCTGTAACAAGCCTGGACAGTGACAGAATAGTCTGTGAACACTACATTTGTTCTTTCCTCTGCTTTCTCACCTCAAACTGGCTTCTCTTCCCCTTCTAGTTTGGATGACTCAGAGGGCCCTGCCTTAACAAATAAAACCCAAACCAAAACAGAGTAGCACCAGTGTAGTAATGGCAGAATGTACCTCTGGTAGCTCTCACAGCTCCAGGAAATGTAGCACTGGCTGTTGGTTGTAGACTATTCTCATAAGATGGACCAATCCTTACAGTTAGGTGAAGAACAGACCTTTCTGTTTGTGCAGGACTTCAAAATGTTTTGTATTTTGAGCCAAACTGGGACAAAATCAATTCTTAAAGCCACAGTGTCATCTCTCAAATGGTATTGCAGGTGTTCACTGAGCTACAGCAAATGCCATACTGAGTCTAGGGGAGATGGAATTATACCAGAGGATCTGGTTTCTCAAGTTTCTGCTGATGTTTATAACACATGGGTGTTACTTGTGAGATCCATCACTCCGGAGTTTTGCAGTCAACAAGATGATGGTGACCTCTTTGTGGCAGAAGAGTTGCTTGCAGTGTTTCCCGAAGGAGGGATGTTGCATTGTGGGTCAAGATGTGTCTGATATTGCAAGAACTGGTTTACACCAGTACTTTGCTTTCAGCAAGAGTACGTGATGGGTAGCAAGAATACTTTTTGTGGTATTTGTTTTCAAGAAAGAAGAAGCTTGTTTTTTTCCAGAATGATAGCTGTTGTCACCATGATGTTTCCTGGCAGAGATTTTTGTGATATATGCCCTTTCCTTGTCCCACCTTCCAAAGCAAGAGGAGCTGCAGCTTTCAGCATGGTGAGGTGAGCACCAAATGGAAGCAAATACACCCTCACCTCCTGATGGGCTCTAGGAGGGGCTTCATGGCCAGAGTGGTGAAAGAAGCTAAGAGAGCAAGGGCTTTGCCACCAATCTGAAATATCTCACAAAGCCCTGGCTGCTCAATTGTCATGTCAGCCTTTAAAGATGTGCTGTGCATACGGTGTAACTTGAAGGTGATGTTTCACATATGTGCCATTTTGAAGCCCCGTTAAGCTGTTGTATTTCATGTCTGTAAGTGTGTGTGTCTGCCTGATGCTAGATTTTCTCTGAAAGCTCTGTGTGGATCAGACATATGTCCTATGTTGTCATGTGCTGCTGTAGGGGTGAGTAGAGACTTGGGTGATGCTTGGCAGGGGTGGTTCTCAGTGGTGACCTGAGTTTGCTGCTTTAAGACTGTCATGCACCCTAAACTTTTTTTAACCTTTTTCCTGAAGTTATTTTTAACTTCACACTTCCATCTAGAGCCAAATACTAAAAATAAATATGTTTTATTTTTAGATACGTTCTATGGTAGAATGTAACTTTTTTTTTTTCCCCTGTCAATCACCAAGTTACAGTGTAGTTTTTGTAGACACAGGATTCAAACTCCAAATAGCCTAAGATGGGCAAATTACCTCTTCTACTAGGTGGAGCACTGTGTCACAAACATGTACTGTTTGAAAATACCTTCTATCCAAGGATGCTTTGCACAAGGTGATCTCAAACATAAATTCATAATTATAGTTGTGAGCTGGGTAAAGGATTGCTCTCCACTAGTATGGACTTTTTTTTTCCTTTAAGGTAGAGCAGCAACAGCAATCTCAGTTTAATCATAACCACAGCATTTGCATTCTTCCTTTTTTCCTCTCTAAGCGTCCATACAGACTCTCTCCTACGGTTTCTGGTTTTCTATTGCATTTGCCCAAAAATTAAGTAAATCTGCCGCATCTTTTCTTCAAGAGGCTTGATAGCTTTTTGCTGGAGGATGTGACACTGACATTACTTTCAGTGCCTTCCTAACTGGCACTGAAAAATAATGCACCCTAGTCACTCTGATTTTTACTCCTGTGGTGTATGAAACTCAAATTTTTAATAGTTTAAAATGTATAGTTTCCTAAGAGGAGCTCAGGATTTCAGATACTAAGAGGCTGTATAGCCTTTCTAAGCTAGTCCCCAAACTGTTTTGATAATAGTGATGGTCCTGGGTTTGGAGATATGGATTAGAAGGGGTTATGGGTAGCTCTTAAACTGCATTTGAACTGTGGAGCTATAGTCACTCTTGCCTTTTACCTGCAGTTGAAAGTTAGTAGTACAAAGTTTGAATTGCACTATGTCTTTGCACATGCAGAAGATAACAGTGATAGCTAAATTGGGTATACACTTTGGTGTCTAATAAAAATTTGGTGTCTAATAACAATATATTTATAAATATATAAATAAATATATATAAGCAAGTAAAGACAAAGTGTACTTTAAAGTCCTCTTAGAGTGAAGGAGGTGGTATTGCCAAAGTTTCAGTATCAGATGTGGAGTGATGTAATTAAATTAAAAAAGGGTGAGGGAAACTTTTTTTTTGCAGCTTGTTGTGGTTTGATTATAGAATTTACTTACAGAATCACCTATTGATGTGAGGCCTGTCCTATTCAGCCTTTCCAGAGTTCTGGCTGTAATGGCAGCTCACCTCTGATGGATTGGTACAGGTTTCCCTTATTGCAATGACTGATTTGTCGAAAGGTGGATTACAAGTCATGTCCTAAAATACTGTGGGCTGCCTTATGTCTGTTTTCACTTGACCTCAGAATGAACCAAAAAAGCTGAACACTTGGTATTCTCTGGACTCGCTATGTGTTGTAATTAATCTTTCTGAGGACCTTTTTCTGTTAAGGAAAGATTTGTTGCTGTAACTGGCCCGTTGTTGTCACGAGATTTCTTTGTGCTTAGAGTACAATGCCCTGTGCCAGGGCTTATCTACAGACCTTACAGACTTACCCCTCACAGTGCTGGGTTTTCAGAATTGGGTCAGTCTTCCTTTTTTTTGTTGGAAGTGTCCTACACTTACTGCATGATCACTTCTTCATTCAAATCATGAAAACTAATGTCTTGTTTCTCAGCTGGAGAGTTCATTTTTGGGACCTGAGACTGAAGGGTGTCTGGGTTTCCCAGGGGGCTGGAATGTGGTGACTTTTGGTGGTTGTCTTGGATGGAGTTATGATGCAGGATATGGAATAGCCTTCCTTAAGATGATACTGAATGTCTGTTTACCTTGCTTGTTCTTCTTTACCTCTCTAAGCCTTTGGGATTTTGCAGTTGGAGGGGATGGAAAGCATTCCTGTCCCTGCAACATTTTCAGTAGTGTGGGTGAATGCAGGGCTTGTTAAAGCAATTACTTTTCTGGGCTAAGAATGGTAAGATTCATAGTTTCCAAACTGAATCCCACCTTGGATGCTTCTGTAAGAGCATGCAAGGTACAGTCCTGACAGTCCAAATACCAAAGGTGTTCAACGCCCAGAGGAGAAATGGAAGCAACAACATAAATGGATTTTCAGGAACATGCAGGGGATAATGGAAGATGAAATAATTCAGACTTTTTTTTCATTTCTTATGAATTTTTCTTAATTGGTTCTCCTGACAGTAAAATACTGTCACCCAGCTCAATGGTATATAAGTGCTACACTTTGGCCCTAGTTTTGGAGTTTTTAATAACCAAGTGGTGACAAGATCTGTGCTCTGCAGCATCCAGGGTCTTTGTGACCAGGCTGGGAAGATGTTACTCATTCTTCATAAATTCTCAAGCTGTTCAAATTGCTGGTGAGCAAACTGATGTTAAAAGAGCCATCAAATGGCAAGGGTGGGCAGGGATAGTGGTGTTCTGCACATAACACACATAACAGAAGCCTTGGAGATAGTTATTAATTTTGTTTGACTGCTGAGTGAATTCCCATCAGCCTTATTATATCTACATCAGTAGACTGCATGTCTAGTCTCCTTAAAATGGTAATACTTTCTTTTTTGTACTTTCTGGCAGTGGTGTGAATTTGCAGTTTTACATAAATGATGTGTGACTTTGGTTTCACTGTCTTGAAAACTTTTTATAATAGCTAATGTCATCATCCTCTTTTATTGAAAGAAGGTGCTCTAGCCCCTGTTGGGTCATTGTGCTTATTCTGCAGTTTGTTTTTGTTTCAGCTGCCACCTCTCCAGTGACTCAGCACTTTGAGAGTGGGTTTAGCAGAGCAGGCACTTCTTTTTGTACCCTTTCGTTATGCAAGCAGAGCAAGAGCCCTCATTTTGCAGCTTCTTTGAGACAGGAATAATATAACTTAGTCATGTGGCTGGTACAAAACAGACCTTGCCATCTCCTTGGCTGCCAGGGAGCTTGACAGCAGCAGCACTGCTGTGTGAGCACAGGGTAAATGGTGTGTGTGATCAGGGCAGGGAGGGGTGTGGATGCAACCACTGGGATGAGCTAAAGTTTCCTTTTCAATTTTTTAAAAATTATTATTCTTATTAGTTTCTTTTCTTTTCTTTGCATGCTTCCAGGGGAACACAGCCCCCTCATTTTTTTTTTTCCTGAAAGGAACAGCGGTGAGCTATGAGCTTAAAGATGTACATATTTCACTTTTGCTTTGTCTGAATTATCATTTAAAAATGCTTTAACTTGGGACAGCTGCTGTAGACATTAGCTTTGGATTTACCAGACTGGCATGAAAGATCATTTCACTAATGTGTTAGCTGCTTCACTGAGACTTCACAATCCCAGTTAAAAACCCCTCTATTTCAGTGCTGGCTGATGTGCTCTGTAAAAATGAGGGTTCAGGAAAGCTGCATGCATGTCACATACTTTAAATTTTGAGGATGCAGTTTCTTTCCAGGGGGAACACAGATGGGGAAATTCTGGCCTTCTGTTTGTCTCCAGCTTTGCTGCAGCTACGACAATTTCTAGAATTTTGGCCACATACTTTTCTGCTTCCCACTCCCCAAGGCACAGGGGATTTTAACGTGCAGGAAGACGTGGTGGTGGTCACTATTGGATTGCATATAGAATCAGAAATAGCCAACACCCTTTGATACACACTGTCATCTTGTAATGAAACCTTTCAAGAACGCTTTCATTGAGGTTGTCAGCCAGACACTGTGATACAACAGCCGTGGCGCTGCCAAACTTGTCTGAAAGAACCCTTTTTTCCCCTCAGGAGTTGCAGTGTAGATTCTTTTCACAGACTCTCTTCCTTGCTCTCAAGATAAGAGGCTGCTCTTTAGCTGTGTTACCTTAGGAACCAGCCAGATAAACATCCAATAAAATCTTGTTTTCAGAAATTTCTTTCTGAATATCAGTACAAAATCTCTAGCTTATTTTCAGTAAAGCCATTCCCCCCTCCTCCCTTTTCCCATCGTTCACTATGCTAGACAATAGCATTTTTTCCTCAGAGATAGTTATGTCAGCCTTTTTGGGTTTTTTTCCTACCTACAGGAAATGCATTGCCTTCATTTTAGCCTTAGGAGAAAGGATTTCTTCAACATACCTTCTTAAAGTTGAGATGCTGCGTGATAACACATGCAATACTTTCTAATATATTATCATCTTGATAAACAAGGTGTGCAAATCTTTATAGCAAGGTAGCCTTGCTGTGACAAGAACCTTTTCAAGGAAAAAACAATAAAATCTAACCTTTTGTTGCTTACACACCGCAACACTGGAAATTATTTTTCTTATTGAGTGAAACCTTCTGTTTCAGTAACAAGAATTAAGTGGTTCCTGAGGTAACCAAGTACAATAAATAAATAAAAAACCTCACAACCAAATCCATAAATTCTAGAATGTGCTTAATAGGTTAAAGCTATCAACTTTTTTTCTTTGTTACTTTCTTCTTACCATGGTGAAACTATTGCTATTGAAAAATGTGTTGGGTTTTTTTTGTCTCCTGCTGGATGATCTCTTGCTGGGTAACCAGGAGCCTGAAGTGACAGGCAAATTCTGCTGCAGTGTTTTCCCTACAGCTGTAAAGTATTAAGGGAATTCATCAAAAAAGTGGGGGAGGGAGCAGCCCAGCACTCCACCTACCTGTACTTCTGGAGTGTTTTTTCCACTACAGCTGTTGGAGTGGCTCAGAATTTGTAGAAAACCTGCCAATTTTAACATGCTTCTATGTAATCCTGTCTGGTAAAGGACAGTGTAGTCTTACTTGGTGATAGATTATGCTTCTTGTTGAGTCTCTGTAACTTGAGGAATTAACATGCCATGGCATGGAGCCGAACATTTTATTTCATCTTCTGTTCCTTTATGTGCACACCTTTTTCCTTTTTTTTTTTTCCCCCTCTTTCTTTCCTCTCCAAGTCTCAGCAAGAAACCGTCTGGTATTTATTCTGAGTATTCTTATGAATGACCAATGCTTCCCTGGGTCAGAGGGTTCTTTTTGTGTTCTCTCTGTTCCGAGCATTGCTTTGAAGTCTTTAATTCTGTGTGTGAGGTGCAGGTGGTGTGTGTTGTTCTAGAGCTGATTGAGTAAATTGCAGAGATTAACATGATGCATCTATCAATGAAATATTTAATAAATGCAAGTTTTAGTATTCACTTGCTGAAAATCAAGCCACACATCTGAAGTGTGCACTACAAAAGGCCAGTTGGTAGGATATTCTTGAATTATGAATAATTTGCATTAGAGACATTTTAATACTCCTTTGGCAATATACTTGCAGTGTTATTTTTCTATTTTCAGTAGTTTTACAGGTTTCAGAAATGAGCCTAACACCAATCCTAATCATAGAATCATGGAATAGCTTAGGTTGGAAGGGACCTTAAAGATCATATCATTCCCACTCCCCTGCCAAGAGATTGATTTGAATTTAATAAATAGCAAGGAAAATATTTTTTCTCTAAGTCTCAGGACTGTTTTAAGTAGAAGGGTTTAGTCTATGCAAGTAGGATACTTCTTCTAAATTCACTTTTGAAAAACTTTTTTCTTGTGTTCACCTGCTGAGTTAAAATTAATTCTGCATGTAGACATTATGTGTGGGGAATGATGAAAAAATAATTTACTTTCTGGCAAACTTTATAAATTTTACAGCACCATTGAGAACTGTTTTATCCTCAGTATTTAGAGAAAATAATCCAAATGCTGGTGTTCGTTTTTTTGGTTTGTCTCTAAATGAAGTCACTTTTAGCTGAAGGTTTTTCTTTTATTTGGGGAAAACTTTTCAATTATTAGGTAAAAATGGGAGGAAGAAAACAAGTTCAGGTAAAAGAAAACTCTACAATTATATAGGTACTGTTCCTAAATGTATGTCATTATTGGAAGATATAAAAACTTGTGCAGTGGAAGATTCCCAGGCAGAAAAGATGACTGGATATCCTCTTCCCAAAGTTAAGCATGAAATATGTTTCTAGACAGCTTAATCCAGCTCATTATTCAGTTTAATACATATTATTCCTTCCCTTACTTGGTAAATGTGATAACTTTTAAAAGCGGAGCATGTTTTGATAAACCCTTCTGGTTATGATTCCAGCACATTTAAGTTTCATTTTTACTAGTGGAATTAACTATAGAATGTTGGTTTATAAACTGTGAATTCCAGATTTTTATTCAAATGCCGTCTGACACATTTCCAAAGGAAAAGCCATTGTCTCGTAATAAGGAATGCGACATTCACATTATAATGTACTAAATTAAAAAAATTATTAATCAAAATACATGCCTGCTTAACTATGTAATTGCTAGAATGACTATGAGATAAGAGCTTGTAAAAGTTGAATTTGATTGTAAATCACGTTATGCAAACCAACAAATAGTGATAATTTCTTCTGGAAATTAAATATCCCAGTGTACAATAAGATTAAAATTAGCTATCTATGTTAGGTTTTCTGCTTTCTTTTATTCATCTACAGTTATAACTGGGCTGATTCTTGATTGCTCTTTTTGCTTGTGTTCACTCCATCTCCATTAGGTGTGCATTTAGACCCCCACAAAAACCTTCTTGATTGAGTTCTTGGATTTTGGTCGTGCTTTTCCAATCAGTGCTCTCTAAGAGGTTAACCTTGGAGTAAGACAAAGTCATGAATGCTGTATTGGGAAGTCTCTACTTCTGAGGGAACGACTGCTGTGTGCAAATGAAATGATCTGAAAACAGAAAAATTCTGTTTCTGCTTAGAAAGTGCTTGAAGTCCAGCTCTTTGTTCCAAAGACATGCTGAGAGCCATGATGTGCTTTTGGACTCTTTGTTGTTTTGTCCATGCAATGAAGGAAAGCCTTCCAGTGCTGGAACACTTCAGTTCTTTTCAGGTGTAAAATTAGAAATGTTCTTTATGTTGGGGACGACTTCGTGTGTTTACTAATACAAGTTTTAAATTTTGCCTGCTATTTCTTCTCCTCTTGTGGCAACTTTGTGTTCAGCCATTAACTTGGTACGTATTTGAGCAGTGCCTTGGTGGGGGCAGCCACTGAGACAGTGTTTGCACAGCTCCATGAAGATCTCAATCCAGAGCCAGCATCGTGATCCCAATGCTGTAATAGCTGCAGCCTCTTTAGAAATCTTCTCAGTTGTACATGCCTTTGTACAGCACTGAGGAGATTTTTAAATAGATTCATCAAAACTTGTGAAGGCAGAGTGGCAGCTCAAATAATAGCCCACTCTATGCAATTTCACTTTGTCTGTCTTTATTAGATAAGGAATGGGGAATTTTGCCCTTTTATTGCTTATGTCATGCATCTCAGGTAATTCTCCTTAGCTTAGGAAGTAGTGCATGTAGGGAAAAGAATTCCAAGGAGGAGTGCAGAATCGTATGGTGGTCATTTCTGCAAAATCAGCTTGACAATAAAATTTGGTTTGAATTTGAAAATCTAACAGGTTGTCCAGTTATAGATATTCAAATATTTTGGTAGGATAAGAAATTTTATTCACGTTGTTAATTCTGCCTTGCATGTATTTCCTCTTAGTCCTGCTCAAAGCCGCCCGTCGATGGTCTCATGGATGAATATTCCATCTGCTAACCCGGCTGCCACAAACGCTGCACTACCCACTTTCTTCTTCCCCAACCCTGCCACTGGCACTGACACAGCAGTGGAAAGGTACAGTGTACACTTCAACTTTTGCTGGCTCTTTATTTGCCTCCTTTTTCTGTATCTTTATAAAAATAGTCTCCTGTGGCGTGTGAATGATTATCTCAAGCCAGGAAATGCAACTGTAGCAATTTTGACAGAATAAAATACCTGTCTACTTCATGTTATTTTTCCTTTGAACACCTTCCTTGGTGGAAGGCACACAGTACAGGAACTCTGTACTGTACTGTGTACAGACCACAAGCCATGGGTCTCTTGGTTAATATAAGAGGGCTTTGTTTTGGGTAGACAATCCATAGTGTCTCTCTCCTGTGGTGTTTCTCTTAGAGACTTTTAAGATACAGATTTTTCCACCTTTGCCAAATTTAAGTTTCTCATCCTAGCCTTGCTGCCTCTGAAAGACGTTCTTCCATCTTTACCCTTCTCTGTGGTTTCATTCTTTACTTTCACTCTTTTGTCCAGCTTTCCTTCCATCCTGTTTCTGCTTCCTTCCATGTTGTTTTCCATGTTTTGAAGTATTTTGAGTTTTTTCTTAGGAGGTCTTTACCATCTTAGCTTTTCCCTTCAAACTTAGTAATATTTGCTTTTCTAATTAAAGTAGTTTGGTATATTCACAATTCTTCCCAACACTTGATGAAAAAAATCCTATTTCTTCTTACTGGTTGAGTTTTTGAAGTATATTGTGCTTTGCCTGCTATGGAGTTCATTTCTGACTAGCACATGAAAAGAAATTAACTATAGTTGAAAGTCGAGTTTGTCATAAAAATAAGTGTGCAGAAAGTTGGGAGTATGATATTCAGAAATGCCAACAGTAAGCTGTGAAGATTCAGCTTTGGCTGTGTGTATGAATTATAAGCCTGTAATGATGCATGTGAGATTGTGTTTAAAGTTTTAGTCATCTCCAAATGTGAATGGAGAGAGAATGGTTGAGACAGTGTCTTCATAATAGTAAAAAGTTGCTATAATTCATAATTTCACTTTTCAGTGTTGCCCACCGGAAAGCAAGAGCAGTTTATCCATGTGAAGCAGAACACAGCTCTGAATTGTCATTTCAGATAGGAGCAATATTTGAAGATGGTAAGTACTGCTTGAGTAAATATAAAGCAATGAAAAACAAATTGACAAAACTGCTAAAATGGCTTTGGATAAAAATACAAGCCTGACTGCTATTCTGCCAACATTGCTGATGGCACACAGTTGGTGATGGAGATGTTTTCTGGTATGAAGAAGCTACTTAACATATCCTTAGCACTGTGAGGCAATGCTTTTGATTTTTGGGGGAATAGACTCTTCCAACGGGTATAATTTTTCAGCATCATTTAAACGTGTTGTAGTACCAAAAAAAAAGGTTATTCAGTAAGAGAAGAGAACACCTTGGCCTATGAAACTGAATTTTTTAAAATGTGAACTGTTGTTGTAAAATAACACAGGGGTTTTCCTTTAAAGAAAAAAAGAATCTCTTTCAGGATTTTCAAGCAAACAGAGTGCCAGGTAAATCAGGTGAACAATGGAGGAAAAAAGAGTGTTTTTACCGATTTAGATCAAAGTTTGCATTACTGTGTGCATGTACTTGCAGAAAATGGAATATTCACTGAGGTGTGGAACGAAGGCCTGTGTTTAATGATTTCTGTGGGTCCAAATATAGCACTACATGTGAGCATCCAGAAGGTGATTCCTGTGCTCAAGACTGTGCTGTCAGTGAGCTTCTATGGATCTACCCTTCAGCAAATGCACAGGGACTTCAAACTGATAGGAGAGGTTTTAGTTTTTAAGTCTTATGCCAATGACTACTGTAATACAAATTCTGAAGATGCAAAATGGGAAGCTCAGCAAAATTTTTTTTTTTATGGTATGTATAACAGGATATTCCTGTCCTCTGTCTCCTCCCAAACAAGTATATAGCAAGCCTGGTCCAGATTTCAGTTCTGCTTTTTTTTTTTTTTTTCAGCATAAAGTGGTGTGGGGTCCCCACTAGGTTCTTCCCTACTAGCACCCACTTTACAAAATCATTCTTGGTGTTTCCTATTAGAGCTGCCTTGCAGGCAAATCATGTCTGAATCAAGTTAGGTGGGAAACCTTTTAAAGATGAATTAGCTGAGTGATTGCTCTTTTTAAAGTCCTTAACACCAGCTATTTTAATTTAAGTTTTTTAAAACATGACTGATAGGGCTCTTCCGCAGACATCAAACTGTGTACAGGAAAGAAAATCTAGTGCACGGTGGAAAAGGTTTGATGTCTGGGAGAGGCATTTCTGCTGCAGAACAGCAAGGGTTGTGTTGGCTTGGGGTAAGAAAGTCTTTCAAGAAGTAGTTCCTCCTGTGTCATGTTTTTGTGTGAGAGCAATGTTAAGATTCCTTCCTTGTATGAGAAATCAGGAAGTGGTGACAAAGCCCCTGTGATTTGGTGCATTGCAGCCTCGGTTGAGTTTGGAGAGTTGGATTGCCCCAAAACAAGTATGGAATTTGGCTCTGGCATCTGTGGAGAAATGTTTCAACTGTAACTTCTTCCATGTCATCAGACAAATAAGGTTCAAAGCTTGGGAAAAAGGTTGGGTGGATTGCATATGGAAAACCCAATTGGCAGATTTCAGGTGGCAAACCTCACATTTCCTTGGACACATTAGTTTTGATTTGCTCTGCTGTATCCTGGTTATTTCACAGCTGTTGTCCTTGCCCTGCAGGGCTCTCACCCTCAGGTAGGCTGTGGATTGGCAGAAAAAATGGGGAGAGCATGCAAGTAATAAGACAGTAACTGTATGTAATGGTAATTTCATAACTTTTCCCAGTAGGTTATGTCAAGGATGGCTCTTTTCATGCCGAGTGCAGACCTGTCTCCACATTTGAAACCTCTGAAATGCCTCGACATGGGCCTTTTCTTTCTGTATCAGGCACCCCTGTGTCTGTGCTGAAATCAGATTGCAGTGAATCAATTCAGGTTCTTTAGTTACTCAATTTAAATTCCCATATGCCCTAATAAAGCCCCCAAATGAAGAATTAAAGTAATAATACATCAATTCTGCAGCTCTACCAATAACTTTAACTATCAAAGTGACAACGCATCAATCAAGTTGACATACAGCTAGTATCAACCATTAAAGTAACTGTTAAATTAATGTCTACTAAAAAGTGCTGCTTCCATTAGTGAAGGTTTTATCTGTCTCTCCTTTCTCCACCTGGCCTGTCTCACTTTCTAATCCTGTCTCTTTTTTTTTTTTTTCCTCTCTTTTCTGCCTTGTTTCCTTTTTCCTGTTTCCTTCCCCGTTTTTGGTTTCTCTCTCTTGGTCCATAGATGTTGATTGCAGTGGTGGTTCTCTCTCACCTGTCATTACTCTGGATGAAACTTTCTGTCTGCTCCAGCCTCAGACAGGATAATGGCATTTAGGGAAGTAGTCTTGCACCTGTTATAGCTGCTAGATGTAATATTGGTGCAAGAAGGTGAGTTTAACCTTTGCTCCCATCTCCATTTCCTGTTTCTAAATGGGGGGAAAAAAAAATCTGTCTCAGTCTGCCAAGGTTAGATTTGCTAATATTTTAAGTTAAGCTTTGCATCACCTGATAGGAATCTGTATAGAACCTTAGCATTTTCACATTCAAGTGTTTTCTGTATTGCATGTACGTTGTGCTTCCCCAAATCCCACAGTCTTTCCATTAAAGTGTCATAGAATATAAATGCTAAGACACCATCTGGTAAGTCAAAAAGAAAAGGCAAAGTTTTGTATTTGATTGAATTGTGTAAGAAAATGAATAATGTAATCTGAACACTATCCACTGGATTTTTTTTTTAATCTTCAATTCAATTTGCCTTAGGCTGTGCCAATATTTTTATTTCCCAGTTGTTACAGGCTATATTATTGACAGCACATAACAATATAATTCAAGTGGTTGGAAGCAAAGCTTGAAGAGTTTGCAGCTGGATAAGGGCACATATGGGAAGAAGCAGAGTAGGATCTGAGATTGAGAGAGACATATGCTGGCTGTGTATGTGTGTTGTTGTTGAGGCAGATATTCCCAATAATCAGGGAAAAAATAATCAGACTGCCTGGCACTGGAATTTTGCCAGTCTTGGAGCCAAGTGTTATTAAATTTCTGGTTCTTGAAAGAGACTGCTTAGAAGTCAGTAAATGGGAATTTCACTCGGGAGAAGTGTTTCAGATAGGTTAAATGGTGTTTACACAATAAAAATTCCTTGGCAGAACTGCTAGCAGGACGGCTTCCTGAAAACTTGTCAAGATAGCTCTTATCAAGGCTTTTTACAATTTTGAAAATCTGATTTTGGGGGAGAGAAAACATGAGGAAAACTGAGTGTTTTGTTCCTAAGGAAAAATGGGGCACCCATCGTCCCCACCAAGTATAAAAGGAATGCAAAAAGCCACATTGACACAGCCCTTGTCATCCCCATCTCCCTCTCCCACTGTAACAAAGTGCCAGCCTTAGTGGATGTTCCTGGTTTTGACTCCAAGGCACTCTCTGCCTTCTAATTCACACTGTGGCTCCTGGACTGTCTGTCTTTATGGTCCCGACCAATCCAGGATTTGCATCAAAGAGCAGTGGTACTCCCAAGATACTGCATTGCACTGTATGTGCAAATGGTTCTTTTGCTGGGGTAAAAATGGAGATGGAGCTACATCTTGGTGCACCTTTCATCTGTGTAGTTCCGAGCACTTGGAAGCATTCATGGGGAGAAGACCCCCTGACTCCTAGTCCTGTGTTCTGCCCACAAGATAATTCTGCTTCCCACAGCATTATTAAGGGAAACAGCAAGTTCTAAAATTTCAAATTCCAGGCTAACCCGACGCATGATAAGTATTTCTGCGATCAACTCAACCCACAGGGATTGTTTCAAAGGGATTTCTAAACACAGAGGGCTTGCAAGCACATTTGGTTGCTTTAATTGAATTTCCTGATGAAGAATTGGCCAGCATCATTGATTTCTATGGAAGTGAGTTCTAGTGCTGTAGTGGTTTTAGCAGTGAGATTTCTTTTGCTCTCAGTAATCCTCATTTATATTGCTTTTTGAGGTTTTTGCTCTGGTTGACAGTCCATGAGAAAGGGAGGCCCTCTTGTGCCAGACACCATGCAGGTTAGATTTGCTCCCAAAACAGCCAGTTTCCACAAAGATGTGGAAATGAGTGTGAATCAGTGTCTGATTCAGTCTTGCTGAAGTTAGTGGCAGCCAGCCAATGAACTAATACTGCTGAGGAAGTGAGTCTTGCTCTCCTTGTGGTTGAGACCTGTGAAACTTTTGAGCTGCAAGAGCAGAGCAAAGTCTGCTTATGGCATTGGGTCTGTGGGAAGAGCTGCTTGTGAATTTTACGTATTTGCAGTTAGAAAGTGGCATTGGCAATATCAAAGCTATTTCCTTTGGAGAATACAGAAAAGTAAGCGACAATGCTGCAAATGCCAAGTTGACCTGATGGTGTTTCTTGATTAGAAGAAACCAGATCTCACTGGAAGTTCCAAGTCTGTAGATTTTGTTGGCCCATTGGAGTTAGGATGAATGTTCCATAGCACTTCCTGTCATGCTGATGCTCAGACATCTTCCTTCTCTGCACTTTGCTTCCATGAGTGAGACTGCTGAAAAGGCCTTGCAGCAGGTACTGAGGAAGTCACTGTCCCCCTCTGAGCTCTCAACTTGGCTGCTATTTGCACTGTCCTTAGAGGCAATGGCTTTTAGTGCTGGTTCTGTGCTTGGTCTTGTTGTGAGGTCTTGCTATACACTCGTTAAATCTTGCTGAAAATATTTACTGTTTAGTTCTCTGCTGTGGATCTTTTATACTACAAGTATTTTCCTCTCCTGTCCTGTGCGAACATGAGCCTTAGTCCTATGAGATGATTGCTCTAGTAATGAGTTGTAGTTTTGAGGCCAAGTGTGTAGTTTCTGCAGCAAGGTATTTTTAAATAAGGCAGGCCTGAGAAAGTGCTAAGAACTGTAATTGTTGTTGACTGAGAAGAAATGACAGAGAGGGGACACTACAGATGTCTTCTCTTGAGCAGGGTATTTTTTCAGAAATAGGCTGTGTCCTGGGCTTAAGAAGAGCTGTGCCTGATAGAGGAATGGGGTTTGTGTGGTTAAGTGGTTTTGATTTTAAAGGAATGCATACTGTTGTATGCTGTACTTCAGAAATGGATTAGCAAAGTAAACAGGATCACTGGAGCTTAAAGCAGCTTTACTTTTGGATGGCACCTTCATTAATATAATTTGCCTACAGAAGCAGTCAGTGATGTACAGAAATATCTTACCCCTTCTTGAACAAGGTGCCTGGAGTGGGGGCAGAAGCCTTCCCTGCTGTGACAGCCACCACAGCTGCTGAACGTTAAGAATTACTTTCTGCTGTGTTTTTTTTTAAAAACAAAGGTCTCTAGAAATGGTGGCCTTAGGTGTAATTGAGTGATAATTTCTTCTTGAGTCTTCCTATAGTCTAAAAGAACTGTCTGCCAGCAAGTGAGGCCCTGAGCTGTGTAATGTACATGGGCAATATTTAATTTCCTAAGCCCAGAGCTCAGCTGTACCAGCTAGGTCTCATCTTCTGGGGTGAAAATGGTGTTTGCCACTCAAACCCAACTGCTGGGCCATGAACGTGCTGCAGGGTGTTGGGTTCACCATTATCTTATCAAACTTGCTTGGAAAATATTTCTTCGGAAGTTTGCTGTTGTGTTGAGTGATGTGATGCAGCATAGTTTGAGCATTTCCTCCCCTGCGTAAATTTTAGGTAAATTTTAATTTCAGTGTGATCCCCTCAGATGAGAGCTCCCCTCAGTTTGAACAGGCCTTGCATTTATAGACACTTATATGCCAGTGTTATCTACCCTCTTTCTAATGGTAATTAAGGTTAAGCACCAGAGGACAGGTAAAAATGTCCTACTTCTAGGTTTTCTTCCTAATGTGTCTTTTTTTTTTTTTAGAGTTTGTTTCCTGTAATACAGATGTGCTCTGTAGGTGTGGGAGACCTCAGGGAGGGCTTTGGCTGGCTGCTGGTGCATTTGCTGGAAATGTAGAATTACAGCTTCTGGAGGGAGGTTTGTGGTGGTGTCAGCCATGCAGTTTCAAATGCATGTGTACTCTGTAATTGTGGAATAGAAAGGACAAAGGGAGAGGAGGGCCTGCTAATTACTAATGGTAATGTAAGTTACTGTGTGAGCACAGATCCTAAAAGGTAATTGTCTGTGCACGTTTTCCCTTTGGAATCTTTTTGTTGAACACATTTATTACAAAGATAAGCCCAGCATTTCGTGTTGAATCTAAACTACCAGTATCATTTGAAAGCAGTTTTGTTTTCGGGGTTCTTTGGAATTACAGCTGTTGTTTAAAGTGTGGTTTCTGAACACAGCTGTCTGACAATAACAGGACACAAGGAAAAAAACAGGGAAAGTATGATTTTAAGTCCTCAAGTTAAGAGCCTTACAATGCTTTTGGAAGTGAGACTTAACATGTTGCTCTCTCTCAACTGTTATTTCCCTGATATGTAGAAGGCTACAAATATCACATTTCCCAATGTGTTAATGTGTTTTAAATAAAGCACTGACATGGCTGGCAGCATGTTTCAGCATTTGTCTGATGTCTTCCCTAAATACTGTCTGTCTCAGCAGCACTGTGAGGATAAATTAATACAGTCGAGAATGCTGTAAGTTGCTAAAAAGTGTGCGATATTACAGTTACATAGGTAAATAGGTATCTGTATTATATCCTTAAAAGACACCTCAGAGGGGAATTTGAGGACTTTTTAATCTGGTTTCCAAAGAAAGGAGGCTTATGCTTCTTTTTTAACTTCCTGTCAAATGCGGTCAACATATATATACAGGAAGTCAGATTTCATTAGTTCTCTTGCTCACAGAGTAACTTCTGAGGCATTGAGAGTCCAAGCTGAAATATTTCTTATTCTATATTCATGGAGACTCTTGCATAAACTTTGGGATCAGCAGTGGTAAACACTTAAGATGGCACAAGGAGCCATTCAAGCCTTTGCTTTGTGTTTTGTGAATTGCACTATGTATTTGAATTTCAGAGAGAGGATTTAATCAGAAGAATGATTCAGATTTTGTCCACTGATCACTTCTAAGAGCAGCTCTATTCTGAAGAGATGATACTTGGAGTGACATCTGGTTCATTTCCATTTCCCCTATAATCCTTTTCATGCTTACTTTTCATGCCAACTAAGGTCCTATTCTATGCTTCTGTGGCTCTGAGCTTCCAGATTCATCACTTCTGCTCAAGACAGATTTTTGCTCTTGTTTTGCCCCACGTACTGAAAGTGTTTTCCATTGTTTGATACAAATTCTGACTTTTCCCCTAAGGCACAGGTTTTACTATTTTATAAATCTGTCCTAAGCTCCATTAACCATTTCCTTAATGAAGTCTCCTGCACCTGAAAGCTGTTTCACCATGTAGGCTTTGCAGATGTATATTATGAAGTATTTAAGTCAAGTTAATAATCCTCTTTATCTTTCCTAGCCAGATCCTTAAACTGGTCATTGCAGATGATGGGAAGTTTTTATGGATGCTTTGCCTGGTGTTGTGGAGCTAAAGCTGAAAAGTACTAATTCAACCATAAAAAGATGCAGTAATTTTCTCTCCTTTTCTTTTGCAGTGCAATTTTCCAGAGAGCCAGGATGGCTAGAAGGCACATTAAATGGCAAGAGAGGACTTATTCCACAAAATTATGTTCAGTTTTTATAGCTTTGTGCATTGAACGCCAAGAAGGTGTACATGGTATCCATGGATTTTTGTTCTAGTCACTTGTCTCTACTTTTGTGACTGCTTTTAATCAGTGAAGAGCTGGAAGATGGATTGAAGATCTTAATCTGTAAAAAGACATTAAGTGTTGCCAAATATGAATTACAAAAAAAAAGATTCTTTGAGGGTTGAAATAGGTGGGGGGGGGGGGGGGGGCAAGAAAGAGGGATGGGAGAGATAGGTTAATTTTTTAATAGGGTGCTTGTTTTTTCAGTTGTAAAGAGCAGTAGTAGTATGTTTGTTTGCAAGATAAATAGCTTTTGAAGTCAAGTATTTGGTGATCTGTGACTCAGCTTAGTGTCCTGGAGATTATGCTTTGATAACCACCATTTTTAACAGAATGTGCTGAGGCCCTGGCACAGATTGCCCAGAGCAGCTGTGGCTGCCCCATCCCTGGAAGTGTTCAAGGACAGGCTGGATGGGGCTCTGAGCAGCTTGGTCTAGTGGAAGGTGTCCCTGCTCATGGCAGGGGATTGGAACTAAATGGTCTTTAAGGTCCTTCCCTACCCAATCCATTCTATGATTCTATGATCATTCTAGTTTTGGAAGATAATGATGGATAAAAAAAGCTATCCTGCTGACAATTAAATTATATTTCAGAGTGGAATAGCCAGTGTAGAACAGACATCAGTAAGCAAAAATAATAGTTATCAAGACATGACATTTTTCAAATGTCTTCAAAGAGCACATTTGTTTTATGTTGCGTGTATGATTTCATTTATTTTATAAAGATAAGACACATGAACTTTTATTACAGGCTCCTATATGTCACGGTTCCTTTGCTACTCAAAAATATCACTGTAAATGAAATAAAATGTTATTTGTTATTTGACTTGTCATTCCTATGTTGCACAGTATTTTGCTCTGGTTCTGGAAGTTGTGGCATGAAATAATTATTGGCAGCTCTGTGCAGTCAGCCTCAAGCAGGCTCCATAAGGGATGGGGAGCTTTCCTCACGCAAAATAGGCAACTCTGGAAGTTCAAGCCAAAGGGAAAAGAGAATCCCTGGCTATGATGCTTTTGCATCCTGGAGAATTCCTGCATTTTATCTGTTGTCTGTTTTAGCTGCTTGTTCACCTTGCCTGTCTTCCTTCCCTCTAATTGTCAACTGCAAGATCTTACTGATGCCTCAGAATTCGTACAACTTTAAAGAAGTTACATGCAGTTTATCACTAATTTTTCTATTTTTCTCTCTTCAAGTAAGACAGTGGAGACGATGCAGGCAAGTGTGACAGGATGACATGCTAACACAGGCTCACTTATTTGTTAAATTGGATTTTGTGTCATTTACTGCAGCTCTACTTAGCTTGCAAGTTTTCCTAACAAATGAGATTAGTAAACCGGTTAATGGTTAATGCTGCCTTGGGGTTGGGATGGCTTTTTTCCCCCATGAGGATTTAACTCCATGCCATTAATTTGTTCCTTTGCCTGGACTGCACAGACCACTGGAGTATGCACAAATCATTTCCAGATGGAGCAATGGTGGGCCAAGCTAGTACAGCTCTCCAGCACTGACCCTCATTGCTTGGAGGAGTTTCATTTTGTGAATTCTCCTGGTATTGGAGTAGTGACTCCCTGCCACAAAGCTTTTAGGCAGTTTTTGTCTTGGCTAAGTGACCCAAGCACTGAAAACGACTTCTGACTGATTTGCTCCTTGATTCAGTGTTAAGGAAATAGCTGCACCAGTACTTGCAGCAACAGCTTGCAGGTTTCCTCGCTCAGGTTCGTTCTCATGGCAAAGCTCTGTTCTGGCTGGGTCTCATGTTGCCTGGGCCCACACCTCTATCCACTCATCTGTTGCCTTAAAGATTCATTCTGGAGGCAGGATGGTATTTGTGCGCCAAACTCAGTTTTCATGGCTACCAGTTGGTAGAAAATGTTGAAAGGAGAGGGAGAATATAAATCTTTGGTGTTAGCCTAGCAGGTGTGGCAGGTAGGTATGCTAGCTTGTCAGATGGTGAAGCTCTGATAACTTGAAGCTTTCAAGCTTTGGAAGTTGCTTCCGTTTGTTTTGTTGTTGTTTTAAACCTTCAGTGCATGTTTGATCTTGTTCTGGCTGCTGTCCTCCAAAATTTTCAATGTGCTTCTCAACTCCAGCTCTGCAGTGGGGCTTTTTTTCCTTATAACTGACATTGCTTAAAAAGGCAGATACATAGAGAAGGAATAATAGTCTTAGTGTCTCTCCCATGCAGTTCTGTGAGCCTGTTTCACCTTTAGGTGAGATGTTTTGAGACTCCTGTTACTCCTGGAGCTACGTAGAACCCAAACAAGAAGAAGACTTTTCCACTGACAAGTGATACACGGAATAGAGGTAACACTAATCCAGACTTTCTCACGTCCCAGCCGTTGTCTGAAGACAGTGGTGTGAGCTGAGCCAGATCAGATCTGGCTTTCAGGCTAACCACACTGCCTCTGAGGAATTCAGTTGTGGGAACTGCTACCCACCAGATGGGTTTCCACATCAGCCCAGTTACACCAATGCCAAGTACAGACTTGCACAGCCCAGTAGCCACGGTACAGCTCGTTCTTCATCCTCACTGCTGAGCAGAGCTGTAAACCATGCCCTCAGTACTGACTGCTTGGAAGTGGAGATTAAATGATGCTAAAATTAAAAAAAATAAAATACAAAGGAAGTCAGGCTTTTGAGATTGCTTGCTTTCCTGAAGGTGGCCTTTAGGGTATGCTTCTCGTCTGTTTTATCCATGGCTTGGTAGATTTTGGAGGAGTGCAGTAGTATGCTGTTGAGACAGGAAGGAGGACAGGGAGTCCATTCTAGAGAAAGCTGGTTGCAGGATCCTCCTCTTGGCCTGGCAGCAGGAGTGGTCATTCTCCATGGGTGTGGCCTCTGTCCTCTTTCATGGGACTGCTCTCCTGTCACAGCTGTGGGCACAGAGGAATTAATCCTTGGGCTGGTTTCCCTTCCCTTCCCCTGTGCTGGTTACGGTGGGCAGGGCCATGGACATGTCAGTTTTCAAAAGCTGAGGCTGGTAGTGAATGCATGACATGGGCTGAAAATTGGAGTGTGAATTGGGGAAAAAAATCCCAAATAAGCTTTTTATGCAAAATGGCGTTGGCCTTGCCATGACTGTGGGGCCAGAGATTGAATCCCTCAGCCTGGGGATTAAGGTCAAATGTGTTTGTTGAATAATTAATGGCCAAGCTGGGACTCCTGCCTAGCTGGGCTCAGCAGAAATTTATAGCCTGTTAGTCACTGGCCAGGGTGCAGGGCTGTGCCTTGGCCAGCAGGACTTCTACTCTGCTGGGTGAAAAGCCCTGGGGTTTTCAGGCTGCTGAAGGTTAAGTGTTGTCCCAGGTGATCTTCATGGCAGATTTCCTTCTGATGCCATCTTTTACGAGGAGTGAAAGAAAAATCTCATTAGCTGATTTATCTGTCCTGTAATGAAAATACATGTTCCTGCCACACTGCTTGCAGCTTCTGCTACCCAAGCCTCTGTAATTGTGTCACAGAAGAGACTTGGGCAGAAACTTGCCTTCCTTAATGCTGTTCCTTTTTCTCTTAACCCATTTCACAATTCTTACCTGCTTTGCAGTTTAAGGAGAAAAGTTGCTGACAGAGGACGTCTGTGCCCCAGTGCTAAAATGGGTTTCACTGAAAGTCTTCCCTGGAGTCTCACCTCTTCAGCTGCAAGTGCCTTGGACATTGTTTTCTACATCAGAGTCCAACAGTCTGCCCTTGCAGTAGCCCCAGGTAAGTGTCACGTAAACTTCACCCTGTCAACATCTACAATTAAAGTAAGAACACCTCAAAAACCTTATGGCAGGGCATGGTTTACCAAGCAAAATCTGTAACAGGAAAGGGCATTTTTTCCACTCCTTTCTTAGTAATATTGTACTCCTCATGAACTCCCAGTCTCTGCAGATACCTGAGTGCCCCAGCTGGAGGTTACAGTTTCATTATGGTTTTAAGTAGTGATAGCATTGTCTTATTTCTAGAACAGCAAATGACAGATGCATCTGCTTGTAAACATATGGGATATTTTTCTTAACACTGCTGATCCCCTACTATTCTTTCCTTCTGACAATTCAGCAAAGAGAAAGCAGGTGCTAGGATTTTTTGGCAATAAAAAAGTTCAATGCAACTTGTTATTAAAAGACCAAACTGCAATTAAATGGTGGTCTTACTCCACAAACCAGGCTTTGTGCAGAACTTGGTGGTGAATTGTTGAGAGAGTGTCCAGAACAAACTAAGATAGTTAGAAAGGGAAATAAAACTCCTGCTATCTTACTGTGATTACAACTGGAAAAGGTCTGACCCTGAGAAGGCAGGGTCAATGGGGAGACCTTGTGTATATAAAATAGAGTTTCTCTCAGGGCAAGAGGGATTCACTAACTATGGTTAATGGGAAGAGCAGCAGGAGCTTAACAGAAACTGGAGCCCAGACTGCTCTGGCTACTGAAGGCTCGTTTCTTCCAGTGGGATGTAGCTTGTGCCCAGAACAGTGTCAGCACATTGTTTGTCAAGCCCAGGGACCCAGGTGAAATGAACCCCGTTGCTCAGTGTTGAACATTCCCCGTCTTCGAGCCGGAGGAGCTGCTCCCTGGCCGAAGCCACCGCCCGTGCGGCAACTCCCGGAGCTGACAGAGATTGCTGGAACCAACACTCCAGCTGGCTGAAGAAAGATGCTAAAGTGCATGTTAAGTTACTTTATGTTGAAGTGTTCATGTCCAGGTTAAATGGGGCTCTGAGCACCTGGTCCCATGGCTGGAGGTTGGAACTGGATGATCTTTAAGGTCCCTTCCAACCCAACCCCCTCTCTGGTTCTCTATTGTTCCTACATGAGCAGAAGGCTTGTCTCTAAGGATATCACTGCAGCAGCAGATAGCTGAGATTAAAATGCAAGAAATACTTGCAATCAAACCAGTTTAATTCATGTATATTTGTACAATTTGTATAAAAAAAAGAAAAAAAAAAAAGAAAAATAGGTACTTGCAGACATTAACATAAAGACCAAACAATATTTTCTATTTATTTAAAAAGCTTTAAACATACAGAAGCAAACCCCTAATTATAAATGCATCATTATGCATAGATTTTACTGTTTACACCATACTGCTGGCTGCTTTTATTTTTCATCCAGGAATCTATTTAAACTCCAAGAATTCTTAAACATTCCTCTGAGCTTCCTGGCCTCAGAACTGCTGTCTGTCTTATCAAGTCCTTGACCTCCAGCTGAAAACATTGCTCTAAAAAAAGTCAAATCTTTAATAAACAATTAAAAGTGCATTAACTGTAGAATTTTTAAATTTCATAAATGTTTAAACAAGTCAGTGAAAAACACCACCCTGTGAATTAGCTTTTTGCATGATTGATTGTAAAGTATCTTTTTAATAAGATTTTGATATTGCAAACTTTAGTCTTTTCTATTTAACTCTGTGCAACTGCTCAGTTGCACGATGTGTAGTATTCCTGAAATACCCACTGCAGTACATTACACTATTTTACATTTTAACTGTGTATACAATGCTCTTGCTGCATATCTCTGTTCCTTCTTACAACAAAATAATTTAGCTCAATGAACAAAAGCCCACTTTCTAAAAGCTGTTATAGTTTGTCTTGTATTTTGCAGGAGACAAATGCCTATTTCATTCTAAACAAATTCAAAAGGATGTAACGAACTTCCTGGTAGCGAAGAACTAGGGTTGGGTTTTGTGGTTTCTTTTTTCTTTTTTCTGTACACAGGTTTAGATAAAAAAAGTGATGGCTATTCTGCTTAAGTGTCCTTGATAAGAGAATACTGCCTCTTACAACATCTATATCCAATTGTATCTATTTCTTCAATGATGTCTAGCAAAAAATAATAATCAATGAATGGTTTCATAAACAACAGGTGATTAAAGTAAAGGATTTATTATAATCTGCTTACAGTTGTTTGCAAAGACAGACATACGTTTTTGCATAAAGATATAAATTGCTTTTTAAAACTAATTTAGTGTGTTTAATTATATGAAGTTTCTGTGAATTATGAATTGTACCAAACCAAGATTAAAAGTAATAAGGTACAAAAATAGGAGCAAACAGACAACAATTTGGACTGGGACAGGCATTTAACAGTGAAGTGTAGAATATGGCTTTGCTATTTTAGTCAAGCAAAGTTACTCTGAGACAGAAAAGGAGGCAGTAACTTTGTTAATATAAAAAGCTGCTGCAGACTGTATTCACCCAGAACCTGGCTTTGAAATCTTCTATTTTAGACTTTTAAAAAAACAACCCCTAAATTAAATGATGGATGTATGACTGTGTCTTTACTGTAAACAACCAGTCTGCATGCTGTATATCTCACGTTGGAAGTTTGGCTTTCATATTGCTGTGCAGGTCAGTATTTAAAGATCTGCCTATGAATTAGACTTCCAAAATGCAAATAATATATGTATGTATATATTTATATATAAAAAACCTCTCTGATTACAGTCTTTACAGATTACCCATTGCATAAGGCAGGTGTCATTTAAAAAGACAAGTAGCGCTGACTGTCTTCGGTGCACCACAGTGCACCTCCAAATTTGGGTTCAGAAAGGGTGTAGAATTCTTAATTCAACCACCATTGACAAGAAATGCTACATTCCAACTGGCCAAGGGACACACTATAGCTCAAAAATACCAGTGGCACCCAGAGAGAACACTACAGATTAGGACTCTGAAAAACTATTTCTATTTAAACATGAGCATATGGTAGCAACAGTTGAGCCTCAGAAAAGTTCACCTGTCCTCTATTCTACTCCAAAATCTTGTAGTTGCTTATAAATTGTGAAACAGTGAAAATCACCTCAAAAATTCTTTTCTTTGCAGTCTTATTCTAGAGAAAACATTTTTGAGACAAAATCAGACCAACTGAGTTGAACTTGTAGTGTGAACATTTGTCTTCTTGGATGTATCCCGATTATTACAAAAATGCTTACAAAATTACAGACGCTTTTAGTTTATCACTAAAAATTCTACTCAGCTTATCTGCCCTTATCATCCCTCACCATCCCTCTCACCAGTACAAATCTCTTTGATATACTTACTGTAATGATCTGCATGTTCCCTTCAGCATAACCAGAAATCAATCTCCCCATCTGAAATAATAATCTGACCTTTTAAGATGTTTTATAGATCCAGTATTCAAAGGAAAAAAAAAAAAAAAACAAACAAAACCAAAACCGAACAATCTGGGAAACCTTAGTAAAAAAAGAAAAATCATTCAACGTGTTGCTCACCCCTGTTCCCCTGAGAGAGAAAGGGAATAGAGGGCAAGAACTCACTAGATCATTAAGCTGGCAAAAGCTTTGGAGAGAGACATAATTTGTCTTGTTAAATGAAACCTTGGTAAAGTGGCAAACACAAAAATGTGTAGTTTCCTACAGCTATATGAAGCAGGAGTTCTAAGATGTGCTCAAGTCACATACACTTGCAAGAGAGACAAAAGGGGGGGAAAATAGAGAGAGGAAATAGAAAGGTTTAAAACACAACTGAAAAGGTTAAGCGTGGTTATTTACAACAGATACTGTAGGATGGTAAATTAGATATGATGCTAAAAAAGGCACAGCTTTCCCTTTCTTAAATACACTGTAAACGGTTCATTATGCATGCAGAACATTTCACTTTACAAAAAAATTACCTTGTTTGTTTAGACAAAGATAGTACTTAAATAGTCTCCAGCAAAATAGAGTTCTTTCAAAAATACTTTCCCATTCATCCTATTAACCATTAAAGATTTTTTGTCTCATTTACAAAAGTTCCTTACACCTTATTTCAGGTCCTTCACAATTTATACATACAGCAATGTACAGTACAGCAAAAGACTGCAAAAAATTATTTGTAAAGCCAGCACAATAGATACTATAAATTGATACCAGGGCATTTGTTTTTCACATCTTATCCTTTTGAATTAAATAGTAAATGGACACTTAACACAGTGTATATCATCTATGATGGGATAACACGTGATAACAAATGCCACAGGTGGGGATAACAGTATTCCACACCAAATGTTCTGTTATTACTTTACACGTTAGGGTTTGTGTTTGTGTATATATGTGTGTATATATATAGTTTTTGTTTGGTTTTTTTTTTTGTGGCTTTTTTTTTTTTTTAACAAGAAAAGAATATTAATGCCCCATATTGACTTTACGTTTTATGTGCAAACCAAGGGTAAGCTTTAAAAAGTTCTCATTAGTTCTCGAACCCTTTTAAAACAAGCAAACAATACCAGAAACTACATGGCATATTTAAAACTCCATCTGTTAAAATATCAAAATCAAAGAGTTATTGACTAGATATGGCTTTTCATCCAGAGGAACAGGAACATTTTCTAAGTGTTTTAGGGTTATGGGGTAATTTCCAAACATCTAGGTCTTGCCAAATCTAAGTCAACTGCTTTCCATTCCCCCAAACCCTTCGTATGATTTTTAGACTAGTCAGAGACTGCTGAACAAGTGTAAAGAGCATGTTTAAAATATGGTTTCTTGGGTCCTTCATGGGTGTGGAATAACACAGGGAAACTTAAGGCAAAGTTCTTCCATTTAAGACATTTTCTATCACTTCCTGTGAAAGTACAGGGGCTTGGCATTCCCAGATTCCACCTTTGGTAGCTGGTCACTGATGATTTCCACCAGCATGGCTGGAAACTCTACTTTCAGTGCCTGAGACTCGCGGAAGGTGTAGAAGCAGAATTCCAATAAGTCACTAACAAGCTGAAATACAGAAAGAAACACGTTTTAGGAAAAACACCAAGATTTTTGCATGCAAACAACAGCTTACTGATAATTGATTCTTTTGAAGAAATAACATCTTACTCTGACTTGACAGTCTATTTACAGGGGTTATAAAGCAAACAAAAGAACCCAAATGCCAAAGGACTACTTGACTCATTAAAAATCAGCAAACTGGGAAAACCCAGGAGACCACAGGTTTGATTTTTCAGCCTAGCTGCACTTTTCCTTTCACTAACAGCTACTGACCACCACGAAAACTCCAGGTCTGCAAAAATAAAGGCTTCTGCCTAGGGGAAAAAGATCAGCCATAAATGATTGTATCTCTCAGCTTCAGCTGGACACACATTCATTAAATCAGATTATTTGGTTAACTTCAGTGCATTCTCCAGGGCCTGTGACCTACAACTGCCAGAGCAGCTGATGTTTGCAGCTCAACAACACAACTGCTGCGTCACACAGTGGCATTTCAGGCTTTACAGAGACACAAATCTACAGGTTTTTGGTGGCTGTGACCTAAATGCATCTTCTAAAGCCGTACAGTATGTTGGACACTTCCTAATCTTTAAGAAATGTGAAGGAATGAAGCACATCCAGGTTTCAGTGAGTGTGTGAACTTCCAATGCAGTTCACACACTGTTGTGTGATTGAAGGAAAGAGCCTCTGCTATTTAAAAATCCAAGTGTTAAATTAATTTTGGCACCTCGTGTCCTTGCAGAGGACTTGAAACACTTCTGCTTGTGCAGTTTATCAAACACAAGTTTGTCATTTCAGTTCTTACCATGTAGAATTGCACTCTGCCATAAAGCCCCTGTTAAAAACAGAGCAAATAAAAAAGCGGAAGGCAGAAAAGGAAATGAATAAAAAAATATGGGCAGCAACATTTCCATCCAGTAGCACCATACCTTATTGCTTATTTTCAGGACTTTCACAGCTGTTCTTGCAAATATGTAAGCAGTTTATGAACATCCCAGAGAAGTGCTGAGATCACTCAAACACATGACTCACTGCTCTTGAGCACTACATGAGTCTGCTTGCTGGGGCTTAGGTCATTCCTGATGATCTGGCATGTCATGAAGCAACACTAATTAATTAAACAGATGCATGCTAAGTAAGTAGCACAGACATAATCTGGTTTTCAAGGAAAAAAATGCTGATGTTCAAAGGTTTACTTTACCCATGAGGAGGAGGTTGTTACTGCAGATATCCTGTGCCAAAAATACTCGGAACAGCACAAAACCAAAGCGAGGGAAACCGTGTCTTGGTGTGATTGCCACTCCCTCCTCCCTGTCTTGGGCATCAAACACCAGCCCCAAGCAAAGTAAGCCTTGCACCTCAGCACAGCCTTGACAATGACCCTGTGAATGTACTCCTTTTCCTAAACTTCTTTCACATCACTGGATGTGAGAGGGGGTTGGGATCACCTCTGTCCCACTGCCTTCTGTGCAGCTCAAGTGAATTCCTGCCTTGTCACACCCCGCCCCTGTGGAGCCTCTGGATTCAGTGAGACAGGTCACAGGAAATCCTACCTAGAAACTACTAATTCTGACTTCTTTGCAAGCTTTTAGTAGTACCAAGTACACTACTATGTCTGGTGAATATTCAGACACGGGGAAATGAAAGATAACACTAATGAAGGAAGCACAATCTACCCCATTCAATAAACAAGTCAGCAGTCCAGTGGGTGAAAACCAGCATGTGATCATGGATACAATCATAGCAGAGCACACTACGAATCCCACCACAGAGGAGAATGGTTAAGTTTGCACAGCAGTTTAAAAGAAAATCCCTAGAACCCTCCTATCATGTCACACTTGGGTTGAAGCCCTAAGGATAATGTATTTTCTGTACCTATTTAGTCTGCTAAAACTTTGGTTCCACTTTCTTAAGCTATCAGCTTTAACACACTTGACAGTAATCACCCACATAAAGAAAAAGGGAGGACTGGGAAGCATGTGTGTCACACGTGTGACCCAGTGTGTCACCAGGACTCTGGGATTGCAGTCAGGATCTTTTTAACTCCAGCCTCGAAAGCTGCATGGCTTTTTAGGACTGGGAAAGCATTCATTTAAAATAAAGAGGAACAAATGTGGCAGAATTGAAAGCCAGCTCAGAAGTACAAAAATGTAAACACTGTGCTAAGGTCAGATGGATGAAGCTGCGAGATCAAGAGCTGAGCCATGAGCAGGCTATTTTCTGCAGGTGTGCTCCCATGCATTTTCAGAAGTACCAGCCCCCTGCCAGCTCAGCAGCCTTGGCATCAGGATGCACTAAAAGGATGAAAAACTCAAGTCCCACAGGCAATGTTAATTTTGAAATTTAAGTCCTTGCTTCTGCATCTCAAACAACATTTGTCTGATGTAGTTTTGATTTGTAACAGGTAAATAATTTAGATGGTCTTTTGCTTTAAAAGAGAAGTTCCCTCTTCAGTAAGGATATCAAAAAGTTTGTTTTCTCTTGGAACACACGAGCTCTGTCTTTGCAGTGACTGAGGCACCACAGGTGACAAGCAAGGTAACACGAGCTATCCAGCACCTCTGAATGTGCCTTATGAATTTCCTAGATCAAATATACTCCTGGTTGTTCTTTAAAGCCTTGTAAAATCCCTGTGCTCTGAGAACTCCTGACTACACTTTAGCTGACCACTTTTACCCTCCACTTCTGGTGGTTTATACTGGGAAAGCTGAGAGCTCCCCCAGTCCAGCAGTGTGACAGACAACTCCAATTTAGCTGTGAGAGTGAAAGCACTGCTGTTTGCACAAGCAGTGCAACAGTGACTAGAAACATCCTGGCTTCTACAATCTCAATTATTTCAGCTACTGAAGCACACTTCTGTGTGCTTAACTGCAAGACTTACAGCTTGGCAGTGCAGTTAAGGCCACAACTAAAACAATTCCCAATTCTCTCATCACTACCCTGCAGTGTGCAGCGCTTCAAACATTTTCAAGGCTACAGCAGTCTTAGCAATTCTGATATTTTTACCTAATCAATTTTTACATTTGTATGCTGTATTGAGCACCTCTGAGAAATAGGAGTATTAATCAAATGTAATTTTCTGTTATTAGGGTGGGGAGTGTATAAAATGGACTTTTTCATGCATACTCTTCTTCATAATTAAAAAAATGAATCCTTTAATGAAGTCCCTGAAGTTAATACAGTTATAGTGACCTTCGAGCACTTGCCCCATTTTTACAGCAGGAAGAATTTATTTTAGTTTGGAAATCTCACCATGATGCCTTTGCATTTCCAGAAATGGTAAAAACTATTGGATTTGCAAGGGTGCACATTTCTGTGCTTCTTTTTCTCCAAATTCTCTCAGAATCTCTGAGTGTGGTATGAAAGCCTACAGTCACTTCTCGATCAGGAGCATCTCTGTGATTAAGCCTACTGAGACAGCAATTAAGACAGCAGTAGGGTAACAACACAATGCTGAGTAATTTCTTCCTATTATTAGCTACAGCTATTACTGTCAGAAACTTCAGTGTTCTCCTAAATAAAAAAAAAAAGACACTCCAAATTGCCTGTTTCTGTCCCTTTCAGGAATGGCTCTCTGCCCACCCAGCTCTTTCCTCACCCAGTAGAGCCCCTCAATGAGTTTAGGACTATTGTCACTTCCTGCTTTTTCCACTTTGTGCAGTGGATACAAAACTCCTGCTCCAACAACTAGGAAGGCTAAGGAAAACCACTGCCAGCCAGGTCTTGATTATTCCATTACCACTATATTCGCTTTTGCTCCCAGTCCTATGAAAATCCCATGAGGTAAAGTAATTATGACTCCAAGGGCTCAGGAAGGAAGTTATTCCCTGTGGGATGGCTTACAGGCTGATTCTTGGAGATCCGTATGTCCTTTGGTGACCTAGAGTGGCCAGTTCCTAGCTGCCTAGGAAATCCTGAACTCTAACCCAAGAGTAAAGCCTTCCACCATCACAGAGAGTTAAGGGAAGACCAAGGATAAAGCCTCTGGTTATACCTATGCAGAGAATTTGCCTCGTGCTAGTAAGGAGTAAAAGGTGCATAAAATACGTATGGATTAGGCACTGACAGTATCTGGCAGAGCAGATACTGGTTCTGCCTGGACAGATGCATTTATCTGACTGAGGAACTGCCCTCATTTCTTCAGGTTTCCTTTTTAACCACGTGCACACCCAAACCATAGCACCTGACACTGGGCATGCCACAGAAGAGCCTGAGTTCAGCTCGTGTTCTGTGCCTGCAGGATGCACCCACGGCATCACACACCAATGGAACATCCTCATCCCTTGGCCAGCACAAATTCTGAGCCAAGTCTCCTTTGTTCTTCAACAGTAGCAGGGTTCTGCCCTTCCCCAACAAATACCTATTAACGTGAAGAAGAGAGATCCAACCATCACAAACTGAGCAAAACAACTCTCAGAGTAGCTTCTGTCTACACTGGGGAGCTGGGAATCAGTTTCTCACTTGACAGATGCATATTAGCTGCTGCAACACACACCTAGCACACTCCCACATCGCTGCTGCTCTGGGAGTAGAGACTGGATCTATCCTCTCAATAAACAGAGAAAATGCTCACCCTGAGAATTCAGGCACTGGGACTGAAACGAGGCTCCAAACTGCTCATCGTCTGTGGGACACAACTTGGGCAGATCAATAGCAGAAGTAAGTGTACCCAAAGGTGTTGGTGACAGCTGAGGGGCTCATCTGCAGCTTTGCATCTGCAGGATTAGGAACCTGCAAAGGCACATTTGCATCCAGCACAGCATCCCTTGCAACCCTGCCCCTGGAGGATCCATGCCCTTATTCCCACTGTCAGCTCTTTCAGTGAGTGAAATCCTGGCACTCTCAGCCTATGGAAAGATCCACCTCAGCTATAAAGTATTCCCTTCAGGAACCATAAAAAATTAATTATTCAGCAGCATAAGCCTTAAAGAATTTATTTTTGTTTGGCAGAAAATGTCAACAAGCAAATGACAGCACAGGGCGCTGCCTTGCCAAGACAAGGGTAAGGTTCACATTAGGGTTTAATGTCATGGCATCGAAACAAAAGCCCTCTTCACTCAAAGCCTGTTTAGTATCAGCCAGATTGAAACCAAATTCAGCTTTTGTTCTGCAAACTGCCTAACCATACACTACACAGCCTCTATATGAAATGAGGCTGGCCATGCAAGATACAGCCCTTCCTGCCAAAGCCAACAGGAGATGCTGAGGAGGATCCAGATGAAGTTTTTGATACCATGTGCAGGACATCTGTTTCTAATGTTCCTGAGGGTGTTTGTCAGCACTTCACCTCCATCCAAGTGCTGCATGTGCATCTCTCCCTGAAATGCCCACGGCCACTCACAGGCACAAGACCAAAACCTTTGGGGTCTAGGTAGAGAGGGGGGCTGTCCTTGCTACACCGTGGTTCTTCAGGACATGATGCACACGAGCCACCCAAAATAAGAGAAATACAATCCCTACAAGAAGGAAATACGGGATCATAGAACCATTAAGTTTGGCAAAGACCTCTGAGATCACTGAGTCCAGCTGTTAACCCAGCACTGCCATGTCCACCACTAACCCACATCATGCTGCTCCAGCACCCACGGCTTCCAGAGGGCACCATGCAAACAGAGAGTGACAGGGCAGCCTGCAGGCAGGCTCCTAAGGCCCAGCACAGGTGTGCACATGCACAAAACCCTGTTCATCTTGTCTGCCTGGGAGGGCTTTCCATGTCTTATTTGTCAGGTGCTTTGAGGCTTTATGGATCATTAAATAAAGTTGCTGATATTTTCAAATACTTAAGTGCCTGCCCGGCCTTCTTGAAAATTTCTTTATTTCCTCAGCTTGGCACTTTTCTACCTGCACATATGTTTGCTGTGTGGATGAATGATTTAGCATACTGAGCAATGTAAAGCCATCTTGTTTGGGTTTTTTTCTTCCTCATATTATATAAGCCAAGCATACTGTAATTTGATATTTCCACACACTGTATTTCATATATTCCTCAGACAGATGTCTTAAAAAATGAGGTTGATGAAAGCAAGTCTGGAAGTGCAAAGGAGTAGGGTTTTTTTATTGCTTGCCCCTACACTCAGGTGAAGTGAATTCCATGAGTGATGAGATGCTGCTCTGCTCAGATGGACAAGCTGAATACAGCAGGGGGGCTGAACAAGCACAAATTGTGCACCAGCCCCTTCAGGCTTGCACTGAAAATGCCAATGCCAAGACTACAGCAGCATGTAAACATGGGGACCTCAGCTCCAGTTAGACTGCCCAGCACCAAATATATTCTGATCCTCTAAAATTATAATGGAATAAGTTAAAAATACATAGGTGACAGCTCAAGAAGCCTTCCTCCTAGACTAAGGAACCAAGCAGAAAATTTGCATTCACATCAATTGAACAGAGAAATTCTGCACTAACAGGCAGCAGGGAGAGAATACTAATTCTCACTTCTCATTAATATTATCACCAGTCTAAATTTATTCTGATGGATTTCAAAAACCAAAAAAAACCCCTGTTTTAAAGAGAAAAAATAAACAAGAGCCCTTGTTGAACAAGTCTCCAGTATCATCTCTGAAAGGAAGCACTGTTGTGGAGACAATTGGCCTTTCTAACAGAGATTGCTGACAATGGGACTTTCTTTAAAAAGTCCTCTGACTATTAAAACAAAAGTAATGCAAAAATAGCTTAATTAAAAATTAAATAAAATGCAAGAGCAGCCTGCTTCCTCTGGTTAGTTCAGCTCCCAATGGTTAATGCTGTGTTTTGGAAAATGTCTGTAGGACATGGGAGCGCTCTCAGTAAGCACGAGCCTATAATCCAGTCACCTTAACCACACAAACACTCCCATTTCAGCAACAAATCACAGATACTGCCTATTCTGAAGAGGATTAGAAAACTCCATAAATGCAGGGGGTTTTTATGTTGCTTTGAGGTTCAGATGTGAATTCTTGCAAATGATTTTATCACCCATCCCTTTTTTTTTTTTCCACTAAAACACTACAACTTCCTTTGCTGGCACTGAGCGAGTGAAACCTGATCTCTGAAGAATGAGCTATTACTGCAGTACTAATAATACTCCCCCTGCCTCCCACTAAGGTTTGCAATGTTTTAATGAACAACAGAATAATATTTGAAAAATAATTCCATATGTACATTCTGTAAACAGACCTCGGGCTCTTACACCGACATGACCTGAAGTGCACCGTACTGTACCGTCTCTGCAAAATTACATTTGAGTCGAGTACAAAGACCTGCATTTGTATGCAGGCTCTGAAAGCAAGTGCTGTAGCTTCTGCATGCAGCTAAGATCCTTCCCCAACCCCATCCCACCCAGGATGGAGTAGGGCAGTTTTCTCCTTTGCTGCAGTTTGCCAGATTTTACTGGGAGGGTGATGAGCAAGCTGGGAGCCCTCCTCTCGCATACCCAAACACAACTAAAGGTCACTCTCACTGTCCCCAGGAGTCTCCCATCACTTGCTGCACCATGGCACAGCTTCAGAGAGGATGTGTGCCAGCCTTGCTGGCCCAGGCAATGGGCTGGTCCCCAGGGAACTCTCAGGGGGCACTAGGAAAACCCTCAGCTTGAGGAGACCTTACCAGCTGGGTCACTGCAGCACCAGCTGCAGGCTCCCTCAGAGCAAGTTAAAGGAGATACAGCCCTGCTGCTGCAGAGCTAAATTTTGCACTTACCATTACACTGGATAGAACCAGGTTGCTCCCAGCTAAACAGCTCAACATTATGGACACCCCTTCTGGAATCTACCACACCTACCACAACCTCTCTGTCACTCTGGGCAGAGGCATCAGCAGCCCAGGTGCTTTGAGACCAAACTTTTAATTTCCTGTGTCATTCATCCCACCTCACACCTGAGACATTCCTTGGGCTGGAATAAGGCAGGGTGGCAGAAATAACCCAACAAGGAATCTTCCACTTGAAAAGTTCAAATAAAGCTTCAAACACCCAGGACGGCTCCAAGGACTCAATGCATCTTTTAAAGTCGTCATTATTACAAACCCAGCTGTAAAAGATTACCAAATGAATTCCATGTTTATTGGCACATCAGACATGTTGGATGTGTAATACACTAACCCTGCACCTTTCACCTTAATGACTTCTACTTTCTTATTTTAACTTCTTGAATTCATCTAACAACTTCTCTCAGGTGTCCCTTTAAAAAGAATATGGTTGTTTTTTGTCTCCCTGTCAGTTAACACAATGAAAGACTATTTGTTTACCTTAATGGAGAGATTTTTTTGCTTAACTTTTCTGCACTCCCTGAGGAGTTATACTTACATCATGCATGGAGTCAAGAAGTTTAGTCAGTTGGTAGAATCTCTGCCAGCTTTGCCCAGAGTTACTTGGACATTTAGTTACCATCTTCTTTAGTTCTTTAATGTAATTTGCCCTCATTTCTTCAAATGCAGCTTGGCTTTTGAGACCATCCTTGGGAACTGTCATTGAAAAGACAGTCTTAAATTAGTATTAACTGCATTGCTTATTCTTTTGATGTGCATACTTAAACAGTTACACCAGTCAACGGATGAAGGAATGAAACCTTTAAGCAAAGTCCGTAATTTTACAGACATTGGTGAGGGATCAACAACATCACACAGATTCTCAAGCAATTCAGGCATCCTCTCCAGATGTGTGATTGCAGGAGCTGTGGCAGAGGACAGGATAACATCTCAAATACGACACATGCTAACCTCATGTCCAAACTGCTTTCAATACAATCCAACCACATTAAAACCAGGCAGATGGATCAAGGGTATTTTGTTAGAAGCTGAAAACATGATTTATCATTCTTGAATGATTCCCCACACTAGGCAGAGGAGGAGAAGGTACAGAATCACAGCTGTTATCTGCAGAAATGCTAGACCAAGTGACACATTTTTATACCATCAAGTTAAGATCTAAAATTTCTTTGAATGTTAGCAAGCATCTGCATAGCATCTAGAACAAAACAGAGACATTTCTCTGCACAGAACAGAAGACTGTTTTCCAAACAGGCATCCTGACCCAGTGCTTGACCATGACAGACGGTTGCAAGTATTTCTAGAGTCCTATTAAAGTTTCCATCTGCCAGAGACAGAATCATGATCATGGAATCATCATTTAATAAATGGGTCAAACGTACAGTTTTCTAATACTTTTTATTGTGACCAATATCAGCAAAGTTGATTACAAAAGCCAATACCCTGTTTCTTTACAAACTGCAAACACCCTTGCACTCCTGCAGGTTCTGCTCCAAACAGGAATGGCTTATTAGGATCAGATCCCTATGAAAACTCCAAAGAGGTTATTAACAACGTTACTCAAAATATTCTGAGGTTTAATATCGGAATTGGTTGAACACTGCTTAGCCATCAAATTTTTTTTTTCGCTGTATCTCTTAGGCATAGTCCCTAGAAGGAAAATAAAATACTGGTCTATACATGAGTGACTTTATTTCCTAAATGAGCCAGAAAACTATGTCAGATTAAGCTAAATGGGAAGTTACATACTAAAAAGAGAAAGAAAAAAAGGTGATCGTCCAATTTAGCTTACCCTGACTTAAGCTCTTGACATAAACTGTCTTGTTCATCCATTCCCTTCTCTTCTAAATCCTCTCAACTGCCCTCTACCCCACTGAAATCACATGTAACAACTGCCCTAAGTGGCTCCAGAGTAGAAGCTTTAAGAAAAAGCATCAGTATCTACAAGAGCAATTTAGCAATGAGGAACAAGGAGGAGCTGTGCCACCACAACAGCAGCAAGGACTTGAGGCCACCAAGTGCTGGAAGGGGGCACAAGGAAGAATCTTTAGAAAAAGCCTAGGAAGTTACACACCAGCCTGCCTGGTGCTTGGTGAATATGATATATTTATATTACACAATCATAATATAAATATCATATGTTAATTTAATTTTCAAATTCTAGATGCAAACTCTCTCAGTCAGCTGACAGATAAAGGAAACTGTCTGGAACAAATTGACAAATTCAGTTCAAGGTGAATGAACACAGAGGCACCAATCAAGATAAGTAAAGCCATCAGAGCATTCTGTGGCCCTCACACAAAATGCACAAGCTTTACAGTTCCTTTAATATGTACAGTGCTTACAAACTGTTAAGAGTCACTCTTTCTTTGTCTACTACTATGTATTTTACTGTTCTATCTGAAAATTATTATACTATCACCCCAGCCAGATTATTAAGGAAGGAAGAAAGAAAGACCACAAATAAAGAGAACTCAAGCAAAACATGAGATTCTGGAGGTTTGCCCAGTGTTTCTGATTTTACTTATTAAATGCAGCAATACTGTTGGCAAGCTCCCAAAATCTATGGTCTGTGGAAAGCAAGAAAACAACTGAGTTGTAATGTGTGGTTTCTTCCACATGTAAATGGAGTGAAACTTCCTTGATGTGGTCACCATGAAAGTTTCAGAATAACTTGTACACTGCTCATCACATGATTCAATAAAAGAATTTAAATGAAAACAAACCTGGTGTTTTCTGTCATAAGACTGTACCAAGGTGCAAGCACTCAAAACCAGGTTTGCTGCCCTTCACTTGACACTTTCTGGGTTTTATCACCACCTCCATTTCCATTTTGCTCTCCTTTTTCTCTCTCTCTAATGTAAATATCCTGATTCTCCCAAAACAAACTATTTTTAGCAGGTTTTCTAGTGACCGTGGTGTGTGTCTGAAAGGGACCCAGCTCACTGAAGTTAATTGGCCAGACTGATCTCACCTAACAGATTCCTGCAATACCTCATTCATTAGTTTACACTCCCAAGAGGGTAGAATAATAAATACCTGGCTTAAAGACATTTTGCTGCATTTTTAGAATGCCTTCAAGTTCTTTTTCTAAAGATTCTTCCCCTTTAGGGCTGATTAAAATGCTGCAGAGGCAAATCTCCAATCCAGACACTCTCTCAAGAACATTTTGAGACCCAAACCCTCCCTGAGCACACTGCTTCTGGAAACAGAGGAGTGACAACCTTAAAAAAAAAAGCCCATTTTACCCCTCAGGGCAAGCTTGGAGCACAGCCCCTCCTGACTATTCCAGGTTTGTTGGCTGACCATCTCCAGCCCTTGGTGGAGTGGGACCTGGGGTGAGACTCTGCAGGCCAGCACACAAAGGGCTCCCCAAAAAGTGGGGTCGCTCCCAATCCCAGCAAGCTGGAACAGTTTCAGTCGGAAGAGGGAAGGGAGGGAAATGGCTGAGCCCAAAAAACTTACAGCCCCAGGAGGTTTCTGTTAGAGGATCCAAATCCCCTCCAGCCCCGACAGGAACTGCAGCCTCACGTCCCCCCTCAAAGGCAGGTACTTCAATCACAGAGCTTGTCTGGTGTCACCGAGTTGTACCCCACAAAAAGGAGCAGGATTCCACAGGATAACATTTGCTTACAGGTTTACAGGCTGTTACTGATGGAAAAGTAATGTACAAACTGCCTGTGTATTTATACAATTGCACTGGGACAGGAGGTTTTCAGTATTTTCAGTAAGATAAGATCAAGAGATCTGCTAATTACTACACAGTGCTGTAACAAGCACCAAGATGTAATTTTGTGTCTTAAAACTCAAAGCATGATGCTCCAGAGAAAAAAGCAAGCACACACTGTCATTTATTAAACTTTCAGAAGCCTGTAAAAGGGCTTTCCATTCTCAAGTCACTTGGCATTACAAGATCACCTGCTCTGCAGTACAGGAAATGCACATCATTTGATCCTGAAGGTCACGTTAAGTCAGCCAAACCCTGGTGGCTTTGAATGTCGAGCAGGGATTTTCCCTCAATCCCCACAGCTGTGGCACTTGCCTGGCATGTCTGTTGGTGTGATCCCCCTGCGGAAAGGGGGGCCAAAGTCCTGTGCCTGGCCACTTCTGTCCCTTCAATGCACATGACACACTCTAACTGCAAAGACTAACTGCAAATAAACCCCAAGGCATAAACCCAGGCCTGTTCCTGCGGCCCAACCAGAAACAGTTTGGCTCTTTTGTCAAGCTGGTTAAAATCACTGCATCTCTTTGTGCACTGGAGTATTTTCAAGCATTCCTACATAACCACGGACCCAACTCACCTGTGCTCAGGAGCAGCAGCACTTTCATGATGGTGTACTCCTCGAAGCTGAGCTGCAGGCGGACGAACTGCAGGCTGATCTGGTGCATGCCCTGGCACAGCTCGAACATCGCCGACTGGCGCATCCGCTCCCTGCAGGGACAGGGGAACAACATCCACGCCATCAGTGTGCGATGAGGAGCACAGCATCCCCCTGGGCACCACCCTGCTCCTGCACCGCCTGCAGCGCACGGCTGAGCTCAGCTCGCTGCCCGCCGCACCGCGGAAAAGGAACGGCGACGAATGGAATTGGAGTTTTATCGCTGGTGGTATTAATGAAGTGGCAGAAAGGGTTTAAAGCGTATTTGAATTGTCAGTGTTTGTTCAGCTCTGCCGTGGCTGATGGAAGCGTGCCTGCTGAAGAGGTCAGAGCTGGTGCAACAGGGGAACAAATCTGCATCCACTGAATGCATGCTCTAGATGATACACTCCCCCATCAGTTGACATCTCCTGTTCAAACACTGAAATATTCAAAAATCATGTGGTTTTTTCCCAAACTAGTAATCTAAAACAATCTGGAATAAAGGAATATATTAAAAAAACCAACTCGTTCATTAACACAGACTTCTGCCTGGTAAACTGTAAAATAATTAGGATACATGACTTGTATCTTTAAATATACTTTCATAAATTTAACTTCAGACCTTGTGTCTCTTCTCTGAGGTAATCCTAGGCTAACCTACTGTCCTGGGTTGATTTTTGCTCAGTTTCTGAAGCTGCCATCTCAGACCACAACAGTCATTGAGAACTGCCTGTCTCAGCAGAAACTGTGATATATGTGTGTCTGTATATGCAGGTATGTAGACACAGTCCTATTATTGTTCAGTGACCACTACTCCTCTTTTTTTTCAGTTGCTCCAAACCAAGTGTCTGTATTTCTTCTAATATTTTTTTGCATAATTGAGGAATTGGATGAAGTTCAGCTCATTATTTTAACCAAGCAACTGTTTTTTCAAATATACAAATTGGCTGGTGAAAGAGAAGAATCATACTGTGTGCAAACAAAGACTGACATAATCTTCCTGGTGTTTTATTGCACTGCTGCCAGAGCAATTTCATTTTCCTCCTTAATACTAATAAAGCGGACTCCCCATTGTTAGATGGGCTCTGCACTTTTCCCCTGCTCCACCCTCTTTTCTTGAGACTAAGAACTTCCAGCTTTTTTTTTTTTTTTTAATTAAATTTAATAGTAGGAGTAATGCCATACGTATTTGTTTTTATTATGCATCATGGACTGCTCCCAGGAGGCTCTGAGAGATCCACACTGAACTCAAAAGGCGAATGATTAATAAAGGACATTTATATTTTAAATTCTACATGTTAAAGTGTATCTCAGATGGCCAGAGACAGCAGCACTCGAAGTAAAAGCCATCCATGACATCCATCATTACTCCTGCAGGACACCACGGTTTGTTCCTCCAGCCTCAGAATATAAAGCCACTGCCACCATCCCCATGTTTGACCTCTACGGAGAGAAGTGACAGATTTTTCATCAGATACCACAAGCCACACAGCAAAAAAAGAAAAACCCCAACATTATGATGTTTTGTCTCAGGTTTCTTATGCTTTTTTTAGGGTTTGTTTTGGTTGCAAAACACTCCCTGTGCGAGTTAACTGTAAAAGTGTTGACTCAAAACCACGATTTTTTACGTTGCATTGCACTTTTTCTGACATCCAAATTTTTCTGCCTTTTGTTTTTCTTTGAACTTGTTTTGCTTATACATGATTGCCTAAATAGAAGAATTTCAGTTATAGTCAGGGTTTTTTAGTTAGCTATTTTTTTCTGTCTTTTAAATATTCTTTTTTTTATCTACTTAGAAATATTGATCTCTAGGCTTACCCTCAAGGAAAACCTGATGGCATTGTTTGTAGTGAGATAAAATTATGCACAGAATGAGTTACTAAGTGATTTGTTTAATCTACAGCAAACGCATTATTTCAAATCAGTTTGCCACCTGAAAAATCAATTAAGTTGATTTATTACTTATTTACAAAATATTACCAACTGAAAATTATGTTAGTTAATTCATGACTGTTTAATGAAAGATAAGCATTTTGTGGGAGTTTACAGTAGTCAACTTGGATTTGGTTTTCAACCCCACACTGTGTAGAATAAGAGGTTACAGAGCTTTTGAAAAATTCAGATGCTGACATCACAGATATCCAATACCTTGAGAGCAGCAACAAAATAAAGCAATAGAAATATGATAAAAGCGAAGAGGCTCAGAGAAATTAAGGTATGTCAGCATAACATGAACTAAGTTATTTTTTTCCTCACCAAACACATCAGCTAAGAATAAATGCCATCAAGTCATCACAAATGCCTTTACCATCACAAGGAAAAATTGAAAAAAAAAAGGAGGGATAAAAGAAAAGGCTAATCTCAACCAACCAAACCCAGCCCGAGCTCTGACACAGCATCTGACCCTCTCAACATGAAAAACAGAGGATATGAAGATCTGGAATATAAGGGCACGTATCTTTATGGGGACATTGAAGAAGGTAAGTACATTTAAGTAACAAAAAGCGTGAAGCCAAAGCTCTGAATCCGCTGTTTGGAACCGCATTCAGCAGTGGTGTCATTAGCTCAGTTTAGCTTAATCCTCCTCCATAATAATACGCTTTAAACTTTACACCTTAAATTAATCCATCTTAAGTTCCCTGAGTGTCTCCTTACAGGCTTAAAGTAATGCCCAGCTCACATTTTGCCTGACCTTTCCCGCAGCCCTGCGGATGGGCAGGGCATCCAGCCCTTCCCACCACTGCCACCGGCCATTCCCACCTCTGCCACCAGCCCTTCCCACCACTCCCAGCCCTTCCCACCGCTGCCACCAGCCTTTCCCACCACCACCAGCCCTTCCCACTGCTGCCACCATTCCCATTGGAGCCACCCAGCTACAACAGATATGTAGGATTTGACCAGCCACCCCAGGAGAGCAGGGATGGTTTGAGGAAACCATTTAGGACAAAGCATCCTAAATACCAAACCAGCCATGTATCTCATAATACCCTTCTGTGATCTCCACAGAAACCAGGCAGCCACACCAAAACCAGTGAAACTACAGGCAGGCTGAACAGAAACAGCTTGTTATGAATAAGTAACTCATCATTTATTAAGTCATCATAAAGCCTAGTATCGTAAATCTCCTCGCTGAGGATGGAAACTGCAACTCAACTGACCGTAACCAAAAAGAGGAACCCACGCAGCAAGAAATATTCACTGACAGGTGAAACTCAGCCCCAAACCAAACCTGATACCACTTTTTATTTACTTTCTTATGGGTACTATTCAAAGCTGCAGCACAAGGCATCTTCCTAAATTAGACAGAGAAGTGAATAAAGGGAAAGCTGTGGTGGGTGTGTTAAGGTTTCATCAGGACTTAAGTGACTTGCTGATAATCCCAAGGAAAAATTGGCCAAGATATCCCCTTTCGCAGCACCTCAGAGTTACAAAAATGCACTTGAGTTAGTCCCTAGGCCTCTGCAGCCCAGAAAAGACTTAGTGAAAGACCAATAAATATTTGTAGCAAAACTCTGATGTCAAAGATAGTTTTTGTGTTTTTTGATTTCACACTTTTTACCACTGTAAGAACCATTTCCGATTTTATAACCAAGAGCCTCTCCCTTGCTAAACTAAAACCTGTATCCATTTTAAGGTTGCCCACCAATTAAATTGATTTCAGGCACCTTCCGAAAGCACTTTACACTGTAGTAAAATCAAAACAAACAACCAATCAAACAAATGCAGCCCAACAAGAAAACCTGCCAAAGGCCTGAAAGTCAAAACCCGTTTGGAAGTCTCCAAAAACAAGGCATGCTTTCCCTCATGCCAAGAGAAATCAGTTTGAACTTGACAGAGGAGTAAAAACATCACCAGACACCTTGAGGGTAAGGCAGAGAAACTGAGGATAAAGAGGGAAAAAGACCAGGATGTGGGATTACAGAAGCCCTCGCTCACTGGCTCAAACCATCTAACCGTAAGAAGCCCTTGGCCTGAATTATTTTACCTGCCTTAGGAAAGCGTTCTTGACTGGAAAAAGTTTTGAGGTTCTTGGAGAAAGAAAAAAAATAAACATATTATTGTCACAACACTTAACTGTCTCTTGAGGGAGTATTCTACTGCAACAGCTCCAACAGTGGTGACAGAATGTCACTACCTGAATCAATTCTTCCATGCACAGGAGCAGGAAGCACTGAGCATCCCTCTGCTCACTGGACTGCAACCAGACACCTGTGTCCCATCTTGAAGCCATTAAAAATGCCACCGAAGTCACCTGTACTGGAGCAGGCTCATTAAGTTAACATACTGATCAAAATCCAAGCCAAAATACATGCAGGATTCAGGCAAAATTCAATTGTGACTTTTCATTCAATACTTTTTCTTTTTTTTTCATCACTTTCTAATCTCTGCTTAGTTTGCAAGCCACAGCAGAAAGAGACAAAATATCCTCCCTTCAACACTCTGCCTTCAACTCCTAAAGCAAAACTGTAGAGTCATCTCCTTCCAGGAAGGCAAAAATGCCTGTTACTTTGCACCAGTGGCCCATTTGGGCACTGCCAAGACCAGGAAAAAACAGTGACTGGACCAAGGACCACCAGTGTGAACAATGATAATCAGACAAGGAAGATAATTTCACATTAAAACAGATCTACAGACATTAAACTGCTATTTTTCGGCCGTTAGCCACCCAGGCAGGCAATTGTCAATTTTTATATTCAACTTGGCAATTTTAAACTGAACTTAGAAAAGTCAAGTCTGAAAATTAGTTTTCTCACAAGAAAATCACCACGGTGACCCCAGAGAATACCATCCCAGATAAGTGATACTAAGAAATTTAGAGCTGCTTTAGAAGTTGCAGCCAAGTGTCCTCCTGTTATATGCCTATCAACAAAGGAATTGGCAACAGCCCATGGCTAATGATTGCCAAAAGAGAGTTTCAGCTCTCAATCACTAACAGAGAACTTGTGATAAAATCCAACTTAATAATCACCCAGTTATGTAACCCTAAAATCCCAAGCACATCAATAGCAAAAAAACCCAAGTATATGCTAGTATTAACAGTTAATTATGCACTTAGGAGAATGCTGATACCAAATACTCTCTTTTGGTTTGCATTTGCATTTCAAAAGAGACAAATCACAGTTTTAAATGAGAAAATACATAATTATGCCTTTACCAAAATGCTTTTTCAATAACACATTCAGTAAGTGATGATAATGTACACATGGCAATAAATACCCCATTTCAAAGTTCATCACAGAAAGGTATTGAGAGCCAGAAAAGGTGCCCATTAGGTATTGTTTTATACATCCATTCTGCCAGGGCTCATTGTCACTTGCAGTGGTTCATCAACAAAATTACTGCTATATTCCACATGCAGCAGCAATTCTCCTTTTATGCCAACAATGCCTCAAAAATTAAGACTTTGCTCACGCTGTCACGCAAAGCCTGGCATTTTCTGGAAGTCAACTGAGGCACGTCTTCCTCTCATGCCAGTTTAGAAAAGCAACTTCCTAATTTTTCTTTTGCTCACATTTAACTCTACAGAGGAAGTAGCAGAAGCAAGCACTGTGCATGTGAAAGGCATTTGGAGATGCCAGCAAACAGCTCATCGATGTACAGGAAGATTAAAGCAGCACCACATTCAGACACTTGCAAGGAACAAACCTCTGTTCTAAGACCTTGACAGAAGTGAGAAGAAACCCTCCCAAAATGCTTGTGGATGTCCCAAAATCATGCTGAGACAATACCAGGTGAGCATAATTATGGGCTATGCTAAATGTAAAGACATTGGGCAAGTCTTCATACTGAAGTCATAAAAACTAACGCTCAAATCCTTTTGAACCCATCACAAGCTGGAAATCTGCCAAAACATCCACTGAGCCAACTGATGAGCAAGATGAAAATGAAGTGTTTGAGAAAGATCAGAAAAGTTAAATAAAATCTTTGCATCAGTGCTCTCTGTAGAGGAGCCCAGTAAGGCTCTGCACCACTCTCCCTTTTCAGTAAACAAGTGTGAGAAATAGTTTCAGATTCGAGTGTGAGTAGAAGAGGGTTTATAAAGAAAAAAAAAATACAGTAAAATGAATAGTAATAAATCACCAAGACCAGATGGCATCCATCCACGAGCTGTAAAGCAACTTAAATACGGAATTGCTGAACTACTAACTGTGCTGTGCAGCTTACTGCTTAAATTGCCCTTATAAAAGTCGTGGAAGGCGACAAACGTGACTGATTTCTTAAAATGGGTCTGAGGGTGGGAAGGGAGCACTAGAGACCAGAGGCTACTAAGCTCCAGTTCTATATTGAGCAAAACCATTGAAAGAGGAGCATGAATTGATAAATAAACATGCTGTAAGGGAAGAAAGTCAGCACAACTCTGGCAGAGAGAGGTCACGTCTCACGAATCTGAAAGGGCACTGTGACGGTAGCACGAGGACCTTCTGGTGGGTCCGGGCCATGTCTGCACGATGGAAAGGATTTGCACATGCCAGGTCTAGCTGCATCCCACAGCCATATGGGGTGAGACCTAAGCAAACACCAACCCTCTCCTCCTCCTCCTCCTCTCCCCTGCCCTGGTTTCCACACAAAGGAAACTGGGGCATGCAGCTTGGGTATGGGCTCTAATAAATTCTGTCAGCGTGCCAGCGTGGGTAATTACTGGTCTAGGACCTGCACACTGCCTTGCATCAGGAGGTATGGGAGGATGCAATCATGGCAGGGTTGGATTTTAAAGCTATTAAAAAGATCTCCTGGAAGCTCTTAAAGAGAGCTTAGGGATAAGGAGGTCGTCTCTTTGTGGATTATTAGCAGCTTAAAAATAGGAGACCAAGGGTAATAACAAATGGACATCTCTCACAAGTAATGGAGCTTACCAGGGAAGTCTCACAGAGATCCACTCTGTGGCCTGGGCTGAGAACTGTGCTCATACATCATGTGAGAAAAATCAGACCTCTGGAGGTGACAGAGCTTGCTGATGACTCCAGACAATGAAATCGAGAGCTGCCTGTGAAAGACTGCTGAAAAAATCCTGCAAGTCTGTGTGGCTGGCTGACAAAATGGAAGGTGAAAATCACTGATTGGACAATGCAGACAGTATAATCATCTCCCACCATACATACAAAATAACTGGATTAACAAACATCACATAATAAAGAGTCCTAGGTGTAACTTGGTACAGGTTTTTTGGGCTTCTGCCTTTTGAAAATGCTTGCTCAGTGTTAGTCAAAAAAAAAGCAAAGATGTGAGAGAAGAGTCGAGAACAAGACAGAAATTGTAATTTTGCTGCTGCCTCCACTGTGCTCTAAATCCAGTGTGTCAGGCTGGTCTCCTCCCAAAATTAATACAAAGCATGAGAGGAGGAGCTGAGGATGGCCAGGGATAGCAGACAACTAGCGGATATACAAGGGGAGGTCAAACTGACTCACTGATTCTTCAGCTCACAGAAGAAACAACAGGACTTCATGGAGTTCTAAGTGATAAGTGGCATGCAAGGGATGAGAAGGATTATATCCACTATTACTGCAAACACAGGAATGAAGTGGCACTCCATTAAATTATCAGCCACCTGCTTTAGAAACATCTCCAACAAACAAATATGCATAATTAAATTGCAGAAGCAACAGCCACGGAACATTTTAGACATCAAGATTATAAATGCATTCAAATTCAGACAGAAAGACACAGAAGGGTTATTAAGCACAACTGTCCCAATGCAATCTCACATTCAGAAAGTACCTAAGTAATTGCTAGAATGGGCAAATGAAGAAGCCCCTTGTCCTGATTTTACACTTTCTCTGGCCAATTTAAAGGATGACAAACTGTGCTAGAGGGACAGTTTCTGACATTTCCCCATTCTTAGAGATCTCCTTAAAACTACTGTATCTCCTGTTTTCCTTTAAAGCTTCAGAGTTTGAACCAAAACACTTCAGAAATTTAAGAAGTGTTTAGAGATAGAGGCATTAAAAGGCAGAGCCTTTAGAAATTTATGCAAAGAAACCAAATCTATTGCTTTGCCCAACCAATGATCTGTTTACAAAGAAAAGAAGCCCAAAATAAAAACTTGGAAAATCTAGCTGAAGCATGTTACATCTATTATGTACAGGTATGACAGCAGTTTTCCAAGATTTCATTTTTTTGTCTGCACTACTGTCAGGTGGGTATGTAACAAAATCCCTTTATGTACTTCTCTGGATGGGAACTGAGCTGCACTTCATGGAAAAGTAAATAGTAGTAACAATGTATATAAACAATTTACTGACGAAGATATTCACTTCCCACTGCACTGACACTTTGTATGTAATTCAGTATTCCTCACCAAAATAATACAGGCAAGCAAAAACCATGCAGGGAGGGTCACCAAGGAGGGCCTGCTGACCTTTTAACAAGACTAGTGACTGCACAATTCATCAGCAAAAATGAACACTGACAACTCTTACCAAGTCTGGTTGTTGCAATAATAATTAAAAATGAGGGATTTGGAGACTGCCAGATGACAGACATTACAAAAATGTATCTAAATTTAGAAACTACAGGATTAAGAGATTGCAAGGGAAGACAAAAGGGTTAACAGCCATCACCCTGCCAAACGTAAAAGCAAAAAAGTAATCATTTAAACAATAAGTGAAGTTTCTTATTGGCTTTATCACCATTCACAGATGATCTAACTAATTATCCCCCCTAAGCCCTGAGCTATATGAGGTTAAATACATTTCAAAAAAAAAGGTGTTTTTAAATATTCAGCTTATTTTATTACCTTTATCTTCCTGCTGTTACCATAGAAATCAGAACACCAGGAAGACTCACAGGCTTCAGCACTGCAAGGGCACAGAGAGGCTGCTGCATCCCTGCACTGCTGCATGTAACACCAAATCCAGATAATGGTCCCAACTTCCACAGGCATATTATGAGGGGCTTTAGGAACGTAATGAAAATGTTATTTACTAAGGAAATGTACATAATTATTAAATGCAGATTTTTAATACAATCTTAGCTGTTTCAGTTGAGCTACATCATAGTTCTTAATTTAATTTTACGGCTTTCCTCAATGTTATAAAATCCTCTGCTCATCCATATCCCATGACAACACTAGCACAGAAACTTCCTAGAAATCCCCTTGTACTGAAGCTGTTTTTCCTGCCCCTCCCTACCCTCATTTGCTCTACCTCAACTGTCTCATTTGAAAAATATATTCTCTATTGTTCGTCTGTTGCCAACATCAACCTCTGTCTCCTTCTAAATTTAAAAACTTCATGCTTGGGGCAATTACCAAAGGCACAGCATGAGAGATGCTTGCAATACTCCCTTTTTATTTTACTGGGAGCAAAATCTTATGCTTTAAAGGATCTGTTTATATAAATTTGTAGTAAAATTTGTTAATTACATACGTAGTATGTATTTTTAAAATTAAAAATAAATTTTAAAATAAATATATATCCATCAGTATATTCTGTTCTTAATGTTTTGTACATTATATTAAGTAAAGTGCAGTCTCTATTGAGGCATTTTTACGGTAAGGACTGAGCTGCATATGATCTAATACAATAATTTCAGAGATGGAAAAACGACCTAACCAATCCAAATGGTTGTGAAAGCTGGCTCCAGTTTTAAACTCAGTTTTTCAAGTTCAATAATTTTGGGTACCTCATACGATGCCTAGTACTGGTTTTCATTAGGCAAACCCTCAAGTTCTTGACTAGGGTAAAAAACCAATCACAGCATGAAGTGCAATGGCCAAGAAATTCAGAACCTGAACACATCTGCACCTATGATTTATTCTTTCTGCTGCAGATGACAAACTGAGAAAAATCAGAGGAGCAAGAAAACACACAGCACATTAGTCATGTAGTGCAATTGCAAAATACTGTTGAAATATTGATGCTGTACTTTAAGGTACTGAAGTGTCTCCACACAGTGTGTCTCAGCATCACTGAACTCTCTCAGTATCCCACATCACTGCTGTTTTACAGCCAGGTGAGGCTGGAATGGTAAATAAGGTAATTTGGGTAGATTTGTTAAAAATAGGAAATGATTTATAAATCTTTGGACTTTTCAGAAGTCCCTGCAGATTCAGAAATCTACAGAGAGACCATGTTAAACCTAAAAGCAAAAAATAAATCAAGACCTGTGGGGGAATTCCAGGGTTGGGCTGTCCCTCTGGGGCTTTTATGACAGCACAAACCAATATATAAAGGAGGAGCATGGCTTGAGTCTTAATATTCATCATCAATGCCATCAGCTGTGTTTTTGCCTTAAGGAGAAATAAGAAGCCACCACGCCTCTTCCTTAGGGGAAGGAATGGATAAGCAGTACAGCCTGCCATGAGGGATGGCTCTCAGCAGGGAGGAGGAGATGTGCTGGGAGCAGGAGCCATGGCCCCAAAGGCAGCCCATGTCCCACCGCTCCCACTGGTTTCCCACGTTGTGTGAGTGAGGATCCCTGCCATTCCGTGTCTTGGCTCCTGCTGGGTTTCTGTTGGCAGTGCTGAACTTGTAAATGCTTTTTATTCCTTCCTGAGCCTCTGAAAGGTTGCCAGCCAATGCCCTGACTTAATGCATGGGTGGAAGCAGATACCTGGGATGTTGTCACCAGTAGCCAGTGGGACAGGAGCTGCCTGAGCCCGTTAAAACCTGAGCAAAAAGGAACATCCCTTGGCTTTCTCTGGAATTTAGGCATCTGATTTCTGCACTGCAAAGACAGAAAGTCATACTTTTGAAAAGCTGGGCCCATTTCTTTCAGACATGAACTGTCACACCACCTCTTTTCAAAAATGTTGAAGACTTTTCCCTCAAAAGGGCACAGCCAGGCAAAGAGTCACTTTAGCCTTTAGTTCTATGATTAATTCATCCAGTAAGGGAGAGAGCAATGGAAGTTGCAACTGCCCTACCTTCCAGAACCGTGCCTTAGAAATCCTGCTTAAGGCTGCTCCCTGTAGTAAAGAGTATTTGCAGAGTTTCAGCCAGAATCCCTGAAAATAAGCTGGTGTTACAAACCATGGGGGTTTGTACATCCCTTGCTTTGTTCTTGCACCCATTCCAGCCAGCACTACTTTGCTTTCTGCTTTCAATTGTGTATGATTTTATCCATTTAGTGTTCTGGACTTAGATTATCCACACATGTGCCTGCCTCAGGTTGAATTAGATTAGAAAAATTTAGCTAAAGTCTTTGGTTAAATCTTAAAGAGAAATTTTCTCCCTCCCTTGAGTTAAATAGACTGGGTTGTTTTTTTTTTTCCTTGCAGGATTTCTGTTACTTTTGCAGGAGGAACCTGAAAAGTCTCAGAGCTTAGGGTTTGAGTTAGGGACAGTCTTTTCCCCTGTCTTAAGAAAATCTTCCCCATTAATATCTCTGTTCTCCCAAATCCCTAGATCCATTCAAGGTAAGGCTTCCTCAATGACAACAAATGAAGAAAAACCTCCTAGAGTCTCTCACTACATAATCCTTACATCTCATCTAACCTGATCAAAGGAGTCACATGGGAAAAATATTATGGGATAGTATAACTTAAGGGTTTTGTTAAGGATACAGTCTTCAAAGCATGTATCCAAAAGGCTTAAACTATGATTTCACAGACCACCCTAATTTTGGAATTTTGCAACTTCTTGAATTTGAGTTTGCACAGCCTACAAACATAACTACAGCACCTTTTGAGTGTTATCCCATATGCAGCAGTCATTCTTTAAGAGTGTTTATCCTCAATACGAATTATGTGGTGTCATGTGTATGACACTCTACTAAAGATTTACTGTGGATTAAAACCAAGGCTGTATCTAGAGAATATTAGTTCTGATCACAGCTACTACATTACAAAAGAAATGGATTAAAAAACTGCATGTTATAACTTACACAAACACAACACAAAACACACTGTTTTATGCCTCTTTTCAGGCTGTTTTTTAGGCATTTCTGTGAGCAGCCATTTTCCTATCCTTCAGTTAAAATCTTCATGTTCAGTTAAGCCCAATTAAATCAATGGAATATATGCCTGAACCATACAAACAGTACACTTAATTAGATAGGTAGCATGACTAAATGAAAGCAGACAAATATTTCCAGTCTTCCACAAGCCTAACAGGAAATCAAACCACATATGAGTAGGGAGTCATTTTGCACTGTATTTATACAATCAAAGCTACATTTAACAGCTATTAACAATACGGGTCCTCATTTGTTATTGGCCTTGTTTACAGGCCTTCAGAACCAGAAAGAAAACAAGACCATATATCATGGCCCTCCAGAAACATTACAACTTCCTTTTATTCACAGTAGTTAAGAGTAAACGGAAAATTCATTTAACATAAAACAAAGCCACATAATTCCACTAATGCCAACCTCTACTGTCACTCATTTTTAACTGTTCATTGAAGAAAATGCTGAACCCTCTGGGGCACCAAGGGCCTGGTCAAGGACATTGCTTATTTTTTCTTGTATAGAAACAGGAAATGACCTCTCCAGACACAATATGAAGAAATACCACGAAAATCTTGGCCAGGTGATAACAGAAATGTAACTCTCTCAAAGCAGTAAAAGGAAAGGCATTGTAAAGCATCCCCTTTCATTCTACATCAATTAATAAATGTCCTAAAATGCCAAGGGCAGTAAAACACTCAAAGTTTTACCAAGTAAACCTCAGGGAGGTCTAATAAACTCTGTGGCACAGAAACAAAGGCCAGTGCTCATAATTACCCAGCACATTTCACAGTTCATGGTACTCAAAAAGTAAAGGTAACACCAGCCTTCAGCAATTTCAGAGCAAAGCTTCAAAGCACTTGATGAACGGGAATATGTATTACATTTTGTATTACGGGAATGGTTTCTACACAGAGCTGTATTGGCTGGCTTGTACAATTCTAGTAAGTAATCTCTGGCCTTACCTCAAAACTGGGAAAAGCACTGCATCTCTTAACTTAGAATCACAAAACACTAGCTTGGGAGAGACCTCTGGAGGTCTCAAGTCCAATCCCCTGTTCCCTGCAGAGCTGATGTTGACATCGGAGCAGGCTGCTTGGGGCTTTGCCCAGTGAAGGCCTGGACACCATCTGGGACAGAGACTCCAAGGTCTCTCTGGATCTCTCTCTCTCCAAGGTCTCTCACCTGCTCGGATGATTCACCATCTCCTTAGGAAATGTCTTCTCCTGCTGCCCAGGAGGCAGTGTGTTGTCCCAAGCTTGGGATCACAAACTCCCATTCTTCCCCTGAGCACCTCCATGAAGAGCCAGACTTTATATTTTCTACAACTCATTAGGAAGCTGAAGGGTACAATTAAATCTGCTTTGCACCATCAGGCCCCTCACTGTCCCAATCAGCCCTGACCACCTTGACCAACCTCCACTGGCTCTCTGCAATTTCTCAACAACTTTATTCTGCCAGAGGGCCCTGAACTCAGACTCCAAATGCAGTCTGAACCACCATTCTGAGTGGCAATGTGAGAAACTGGGAACAAATGCCTGCCGTGATGGCCAGTGAGCATGAAACACAAGCAAAGTGTGTGTGAAAGAAAACCCTTCCCGTTCCACGGATGTGTCCATTACTGTTTCATAGTCAACACTGAGTGTCCTACTCTTTTACTTCCATGGAAATTTCTTGCCCTGATTAGCTACTTCAAAAGGCCCTGTCCCCTTCTCACATCTCCTGGCAATTTTTTTTTTCTCTATTTATAAGCAATTGCCTTCCCTCTGCAATGAGTATATTGCCAAATACGCAGGAGACCAGACCACTATCTCAATTACATATCTGGTTTGGGATGTTTTAATTTTGTACTCCTTTTTCCAACTGGATCCAACTGGATCCCTACCTCAACCTCAATATAATATAATTCTACAGGCACCTATCTTCAAGGCTTGCAGGATAAAACTCTCAATTGATCTCAAATACTCAAAGTTGCTTCTAGCTGCAGTATAACAAGAGCAAGCAATGCACACGCTTTTATTTGCAAGCAGGATTGATTTCTCTGTCCAATAAATTCTGACCCCCTGACTTTCCTGAGATGAGGGAAAGCTGCTTTTGTGTTTGAACTGTTAGTCTACATTCCCCCAGGAGAACTAAACTGTTCAAAGTTCACATTTTCACTTACCTCTACCTACAGATACCTTTTTTTTTCCCTGTGACAATTCTCTGATGTTCAAGTCATAATGGAGATGCTTTCAACAAGGAAAATGGCTGACACTACATTTTCAGCCATATGAAGTAAATCACCAGTTCCTCCTCTTAAAAAAAACCACCAAACCAAACAATCCTTCTTTGATATTGCTCACTGCTTTGGGACCCATCTCATACTCAATTATTTAGGGATTCCTAAATCAAAGACAGACTATTAAGATGGACAGTGACAAAGCATCTTTTCCAAGGGAAAGATTTCAGAATGCACCAAGAGACTGAGTGGTAAGTTATTTTTTGTTAATTCTTTTCCTGGCTTTTTGGGGTTTTTTTGTTTGCTTTGTTTTTGGGTGTTTTCTTTTTGTTTGTTTCTTTTTTGTTTGTTTTTGTTTTTTCCCAAGTGCACCCATATCCTATTGATTATGTCTCCTTTCTACCTCTAGAAAAAACCCCCCAAACCTGGGATAAGCAAATGATGCAAGCCCCGTTTAACTCCCTGTGCATTCACTTAGATTTTTGACTTTACTGTCTTGTAATAAACACTAGGAGAACGGAACAGAAATTAAATTATAGTCATCAAAAGCAAAGCACTAAACACACACAAACATAAAATATGAAGGAACACATACTCAGACGGAATGGTTGATTCTTCTTTTTGTCTGAATGCATCATAAAAGAAGTTATGTTTCATTACTGAAAAAACATTTTGGCTTCTTTCACGGTCGCAAAGAAGGGTAATTAAGACTGTCAAGAAAACACATTGAACAGCTGTATATTGTTAACAAAAGCACCATTATATGACTGCTCTGAAAAACCCCAGTAATTTAAACATTCACATTTCCTAGAAGTTGGATATTTTTCCAAGCTCCAGTAGATACCAAAAAATGTTCTTTTCTATAAATCGTGGTTGTGTATCAGTCACATTTCAGACCAGTGGGATGGTCCCAGTTTGAGAACACATCCCCATACATAAGGAGAAGTGGACGGCAGTAATCAAAGCTTTGGCAATTGAAATGTGAGTCACTGAAAAAAAATAAAACTTCAGCTACTTTTTAAGCCAGAATTAGCTGAAATTTTCTTAGACTGCAAGTATGCCTGAAAAACCAAATAAAGACAGCAATCCTTCCAGCCTGCACTGAAAAGGGCTATTAAGGGATACTTACTCATCGAAGATCAGGTCTGGAGCAAAATAGAGGAACTGGCTGTTTGTATGTTTGTACGACCTCCAACTCAAGGCAAACGATGACAGACACATCCATGAATACTGAATTAAAGTAATTTGGTCCTCGAGAGGCAAGTTTCTAAATCCTAGAGATCAAACCAGAAAATACCCATGAACTACAAGGGCTGGTCAAACCATCACCAAACACATTGCTTACTACTTTTCCAGTATTCACAAACAAGAGCAACACTCCCAATGCGGAAAAAGTGAAACCATAGTTTTTCATTCCAGTGACAAAATATGTTTTCTTCCTAAGAGGGTATTACTGAAAATGAAAGCTTTTTAAATATCAATCACAGACATTTGAAACAAACCTTACATAAAACAAGAAGAAAACCCAACTATCTTCTCTCAGAGATTCATTTCACACCCCCCAAACTGCCGGTTTTCTCAACACAGTCCACAGATTAAAGATGCAATTTGTCAAGCAAATAGTTCTTTGAGCTGAAAGAAACAGCAAAGTGACATCTCAGCAGATGACTCACGCTCCTACCTGGAAGTATCTTTGCCCACTTCACCACCTGAATCATCTGCTTGCCGGCCAGGCGGTTTAAGGTGGAAAGCAGGTACTCCGCTGTGTCCGGCTTCGAGCTGTCGTATCCTGCGTACACGATCTCCGGCTCAATGCTTTCAAGGATCTTAACAGGAGAGGGAGTAAGTGCTGGTGAGATAGCAGACATGTGGGGGACAAGTGCAGTGTTGACAGAGGGCTCGGTCACGGGCGCGATGTACGTCGTCCCCTCCTCGGGGCTCTGCGGGGGTGGCTGCTGCCGCTGCTGGGGCTGCTCCTCGTGCATCCCTTTCAATTTCCCCAACTTTTTGGACTTCCGAGCTGTGAAGATGAGCAATGTGAGAACCAAGTCAGTACAGAAAGGCAGCGAAACTCTGGACTTTATACAGGAAATGAAAGCTGAAGTATAATCTCAAAGTGAAACAGGTGCAGGACCTTAAGAAATACCTCACTGCCTGCAGCATGGTCACACTGGACAAAGGACCAAAAGACACCCCTAAGCTCATTTTCACTGCTTTGCTGGGTGTTTTTATACATGACAGAATGTCCAGTATCTGCCTCCATACAGACAGGCATAAAGCATCCTAGTTACTGTGGTCGATGCCAAGTAAACATTTCAGAACTGTAATCACTTATCACCTACAAGACTGCAATTCAGGTTCTCCATTTCATTGCTCATCAAAAGAAATCTGTACAATATTAGCAGACCCAGAGCCCTCCTAAGCTTTTGCCTCAACCTGAAATGCAGTCAATCCATTTTGAACAGCCCAAGTTAGTCAAGCCCCCTTGCTTTTGCTGCTTTGATACGTCCGTGTCACCCCTTTCTCCTGAATGTTTAAAGCCTAAATATTTATCCACTTAAAGAAGTAAAAACGGAGCCTCATGTAACACCTTTCTCACTGCTATCAACATGTCTCTGATGACTTGCCTTCCCTTTTCTTTTAATTTCCTTTTTTTTTTCTTTAATTCTACCCACCCTACTTTTCTTTACTAAGTAGTCTTAGAAGCCAGCAACACTATGGTGCTTTGACTCCTTGAAGAGAGGCCAGCCATTCCCTGTGGGTTGCATTCTCAACTTTGCCATAGCATTAGGAAATAATTGGAATTAAAAATCAAGACAATTCTGTTAAAAAAAACCTCAAATGAAGAACCAAACCAAAAGCCCATCATCACCCTTTTTGCAATAGGGAAATGTAACAACAACAACAACAACAAATTATTTAAAATCAATAAATAATGAACTACATTTAGGTGTTTGCAGATCTTTCAAAGTAACTTCTCTCAAACAAAATCTTTCTTCTCTATCTGGACACAGCTAAAACCCTTGTCTGGAATTTTATTTTCCTGTCTCTTGATTCTTACAACATTCCTTTTACTGTCATTAGTAAATATAAGCCTATCTCACTCCCACTTGGAATACTATTGCAAACAGCCCCTTCCTAGTCCATATCCTTTCCCAAGCTTACCTCCTCAAGTTTTTTCCCCTCCCCAATCAATTCCCTTCCCCTATCTTTCCTTAAATATAACCCCTTTTCTTCAGTTCCAGGATCCTTTCTGGACAACTTCCACCTCTCCAGAATGTTCACTCCACTCCAGCTCAGCATGCCATGCCATGCCTCCTGGGAAGCTTTCGAAGCTTGCTCTGTGCACTTGTTCCTGCTCCTCTTGTATACAGTGGAGGAAACTCCCCAGTGAGACCCCCAGAACCACCTCATTACTCTTCTACAAACCAATGTTTTAAGAAACCCCCCTCGACAGCAGAGCTGCTGCTGCCCTCAGACCATTTCTGGTGACAGCAGCCATTAAAGTTTCAGTTTCCTTGACATTGGGGCTGCCTGCCCAGAGCCAGTGGCTGGGAATGAGCAAGGCAGGATACAGACGCCCAGGGTCCGGGACAATGCACACCCAAGTGCAACAATAGCCTGTTGTTTTCAACACTTCCTTGCCAGGACAGTACCTTGAACTCAGAGGAGATGGTTCATCCCAAGATTCAACAGAAAAAAATATTTATTAGGGTAAACATGAGGCACTGTTAAAGAAAACAGTGATGTTATTACTCACACACAAGATCTTTGAGGTGCCCAAAGAGATGCTCCCTGACTACAGTGTTCAAAAGATAAAAATAAAATTCACTGCTATTGCAGCATGTCCTGCATGGAGCAGGGCGTCCAAAATCCCAGCATCAGTTTGTAGTCATTCCCATCACACCACTAAGGATCTTCCTGGCTGATCTCAGTGCCAACAACCCTCACGTAGCCTACAGAGAACTTCAGAGATCTTTGTTTAACTTTTAGCACTTTCTAAGAGCTAGAGGAAATTAGATGAAGGAAATTAATTTTATTGATTCACTTCAGAATGTATGTCTACTCACGAGAATTTCTTATTACCTCCATGCCTGCAGACATACAGACCAAGTGAGGCAAGTTGAATTTTTTAATAAAACATGCAAATAAAAATGTACTGCTCCTAATAAAATTTAAAGTTCTTTTGTTCAGCTAACCCCACCTACTTAAAAACCTCCTAATTATCAAAAGCATTAGCACAGGCTACATAGGAATAGCTGTCCATTTGAAGTTATAAGGAAGAGGTGAGACAAGTATCTGTCAGCAAAGGTTTCATTGCAGCTTATTCTGTCTCAAGACACAAGAATTGTGAGAAGATCCTTCTAGAAGTCTGTTCAAATCAAAGTTTTCCTTACTTTTCTATTATAGAATTCTTAAAAAAGCTCATTCAAACAACGAAGCACAACCCAAGGATTTTTTTTATCCTCTGGTGCATCAAGTTACATGGATGCAACATCCATTCTTCAAGATGTCATTTTCAACTCTATTACCCAAAAATCCATTTTACAAAGCAGCAGCTGATCATTTTGTTAAACAAGCATTTTCCTCACTCTGCAAAATAAAACAGAGAGAGTTATAGGCAAGGCAGACAACCCTGGAAAGTTCAGTCCTGAAAAGGAAATTAAAATGCAGTTGTTCCCCATGTGGTGCAGTTGCACCTACATGAGGATGTCCTGGTGAAATCACTGTGAGCACTAAATATAGTTTGCATTTATCTTAGAGAGACAAAGCTTGACTTATAGATTTTTCAACAAAATAAACCCCAAAAGCAAAGCAACGATGAGCAAGCTCAGCTGAATGCCTGATAATGAGTTAACAGAGCCATTGGACATTGAAAACAGAGTTTAAAAATAAGCCTGAAGAGATAGAGATTAGTGTTTGCTGCTATTATTCATTAAGTTTTTCAGGCACTATTTTTTATCTCCTGTTATAAAAACAGGACTAAAAATAAAGAACTTACACATTTTTCATGTTTACAGAGGCAAAAAAATGCATTTGCACCAGAATAAAAGAAGTGTTGGTTTACCACCTCCATGAAGTATCTTGCAGCACAGATAACTGATCACATACTTAAGACATAAGTTTGTATGTTCTATTCTCCAGAGTTTTTTATTAAAAGAAAAAAAGATAACATTCTTCCATGTATAAAACTGGCATAAAAATGTGTTTTAGTTTCATTTTCTTCCATTATAATGCCTTTAAAATGAAGCTGAGAAAAACATTACTGCTTGACAGTCATGTTTACAGTGAAGAAAACTGTATTTTTCATTTGGCTCTATGCCAGTGCTGTAGCTCAACTGGTTTGGTAACTCCCACAGAAACCAACAAGTAAAGATTAAATACAAACTGAGCAGTACACACTCCAAGTCGCTCTTTAAAAGCTGTTTTTCACATTTACTCTCTCTACAAAACCAACTAAGCCACCTCTGAAATGGAGAGTAAAAGCCATGCTCGTCAGGATTATTCCCTGAAAATGCTCAGGAAATCCTTCACTCTCCACACCCACCAGGGGATGGAGCAAGCATGGGGCATTTCAAGTGACAAAGCCGAAGTCTGAAGCCTGTCTGGGGTTAGGACAGGAGTTTCATCCAAATGGCTGTGTAGCAGTGATTGTAGGACCTCTTGCCCTCTTGTTCAGTGTTACTGCAGCCAGAATATCATCTTACAATTCTCCTCTTTTTCAATCACCTGAGACAGAGTAACAGGTGAAGAAAAACAAACAATAGAGAAAGACACCACAGATATACCTGAGGTTAAAATCTCAAATATCTGTCATTGACTTTCGTTGAGTATTTTAGGTGGTCCTTATATTCCAATTAAAAAAAAAAAAAANAGGTGTAACATTTGAAAAGTCACAAACTTGGATTTTAAAAAGGCACTTCCAACAGCCATTCTCTGTAGCTCTAACAAGAAATACGCAACAAGTAAGATGCAAGTCAGTTGGACAGCTGATTCCTTAGTATTGACACCTCACATGGAAGTCTCCTGTCCCAAAGCTGAAACAGGGATCCTGCCATCTCAGGATGTGCCATCTGTGAAATGCTGAATAGGTTTCCAGTCATCTGCAACAGGGAATGCTACTCTAGGTCCAATAACAGGACATTTATGTGGATGTGGTCCTATTGTAAAGCGTGGAATACAAATCAACATGAACATTAGCTACAAATTATGGCATTCCTTATTTTTAAGGGTAAAGCTTGAGGGTTTACGGTAGCCACAAGATAGGTAAACTACCGTACTGTCTTTTTGAAAGTATCATAGTAAACTTATATATGCTATACAAGTTGGGTCTAGAGGGACCTAATACATGTAGATTATATGTGTTATATACTCCCTTTGTGCCCAGGGAATGTACACAAATTAAGTTATGGACTCCACACACCCAATCACTATTTTTCATAGGCTCAAAATTAGTAATTTTCATTGCATTACTGTTAAAAAAAAGGGATCCAGAAACACTGAAGAACTAAACATTTTTAAGAGTAGATAAACCTCCACAAATATTATTATTTAATTCAGCAGATTTCTAAGAGAGTACTATCTTGTTTGTAGAATTGTACTAGTGTTCAAATCTAGAAGATGAACAATGTAAAATGCTCCACAGATTCAACCTTGTCTTCCAGTACTCAAAGTAAAAAAAGTAAGCTCAACCTGAAGTTTAGAAAATTAGCTGTAGCTCTATGTAGAGTGAATCACAAGACTTGTGATGACAATCTCCTGGAATCTAAATTTATTTTTTTTAGAGACGATATTCAGAGCTTGCCTTGATGTCCATCAGAAAATCATTTATTGTTTGTATATCTAAAGTCATTATTTAGATGACTAAGATCTTTATTTAATCCTGACCCAACAGATCTTTATTATATTCTATGCATATTTGAATCCATGGGGGATATCAAAAGCACATTATAAGAACATATGCTACCTCTAGTGTGAAGCAGAGAACTTTAGTGGAGGGAGAGGGGAAACCAGAACGCACACAGCAGAGGACACAAAAAACGGTGGAGGTTTAAAAAAGATGTAAAGGAGAAGAGAAAGCAGCAATTGGAGTAAATACAAAAAACATGAAATACAAGGTGGGGGGGTGCAAATCACTGTATGCACTTCAAACGAGGTATAATTTGGGATTATTTCTGAGTATGTGCTGCACCACTAGTGGTCTAGGCAGCCTGAGGGTAGACAATATGCTGCAAAACCAACCCACTGTGGCCACATGTGCCTTCAAACCAGCACACCACATCTAACTGTGCTGCCTCTGTACCCACGCCAGCGAACACCTGCATTTCAAACCCTTGGGCTCCTGCACTGAGGTCCAGTGCCCGAGCTCCACACCTGAGCTACAGCCATCACCTCCCTCCCAGCCTCCACAGCTGCCAGCTTTCTCCCTTCCACCCCATGCCAAATGCTTGAGGGTTTCCCTGCACACCCTGCCACTGCCACCTGCCTCTGCTCTCCAAAAACAACCTCCAGGACCTTGCTGCCCCACAGTTACCAAAGGTGCCAGTTCTCCCCCCGAGGCAGCCCTGATTCAAGGTAGATTCTTCTCTCAGCCCTCACTCAGCGCCTCCACCTTCATACAGATAAATGCTCCATCAAAATGCCACTTTTCCCTCCTCTGAATCTTTTCATCATGTTTGCCTGGTGACTTTGCCTCACTTACTTCAATGAGCTGACATCTGTTCTCATTAGCTATTTTACTGCTACCACAAATAGTGTTTTCCCTTCCCCCAAATCTGTTGTATCTTGACATGAAAATTTTGAGCTATCTTGGTACAGACGTTTTTTCACTTAGTTGTCTAGCACAATGAGAATGAGATTTTGCTGAGAAATTTCTAGACAATAATACAGACTTCATATACACACACACACACATGTGTCTGGGAATGCATGGAATCTAGTGAAAAGCAGTAATGCAAATGAGATCTTACAGCATTATCCCATTTTCCCTACAAAGTGCACTCAGGCATGCTTCTTTTCTTCCAGAAACGTAGAAGGAACAACCAAGACAGGACCCTAAAGCTTCCATAAAAGCCATTACCCATTTTGGGAAGCAAACCACTGATTTTCAGGTAGCTCCAGAAGATGAAGAACCTCTGAATGTGACCCCAAGTGTTAGAACATAGAATATCCTGAGCCAGAAGGAGCCCACAAGGATCCACAAGTCCAACTCCTGTTGTGCCATGTGTGAGAGGAAGGATCAGGTACAAATCTGGGAGGAACACAGGCAAGCAGATGAGTCAGTGCTTTAACTGGAGAGACCAAGGGGAGGAAGCAAACGAAAAGCAACTACTGAAGTAGGGACAACTTGTACAGGGACTTAAAAGGAGAGCACAAAATTACTTTATCATGTAGGACACACTGCCAGAAAGACTTGACTCTTGCAAAGCAGAGGCCTTTCCAGGGTGATTTCTGCAGCAGCATTTGGGATATGCCAAAGAGACCCAGTAGTCTGTCTAAATATGCAAAGAAAGGAAGACTGCAGCTGGTGAGGAAAAAAACAAAGGTCCTGGCTTCACATGGCAAAATAAATTTTAAAATCTGTTTCTGACAGCTGTGACCCAGAGGAGAAAGTGATAGGAAACTCTTATCACTCGCTGCTGAGCCTCAGGAATCAGTAGTCTAATTAACAAAGTGAAGAAAATTTCCTAATTTTTTATCCCTCACTGGCAGAAGGAAGTTTTTACTGGACAATAAGCTCCAATCCCATGATTGAATTCAGTGGAATGAAATGGAAAGCATAACTGAAACAATGACATAGTTTGGCATACTGTTTACTAATTAATAAATAACACTTCAATCTGACAGCATGGAACAGCTTAAAGACAAGGAGTAAACGTGCATGAAGTCTGATCTATGGAAATGTCACATTTTATTTGTCTTTGGCCAGACCTTGCAAAGAGCCAGGACCATCCATAAGTGCAGTTCTTATTCTTGGTTTACATTTGGATACCAAAAAGGAAGGTACAGCACAGATGGAAGAAAGAGCTTCTGATGCACATTCTAATAATAATTGTGTACTATTTTCATTATGTTCACCTAGATGTATTTTGGTTCATTATTCTAGTTGGATTTAAACTCCTAATAAAACAGACTGCAACTAGGTAAATATTACTTTGGTTACTTATAGAACAGCCTCAGAAGTGTTTGCATTTTGCTTTGTTTGGAACAGATTCTAATAAATGATGCAGTGCAATGCTGCTGGAGCACAGGCCTGTAAAGCACAGAAGCAATATATCTGGAGCAGTTTATCCTATAGCCTTGAGCAGGATCAACCGTACTTTGCCCAACTCAGTATGTTATTCATCTCCAATAAAGGGAATTCCACAATACCCCACATCTTCTTCCAACATCTAACCACTCAAGTGCTCTCCCAACATCTCCAATGTTGCATCATTTTTGTCTGCAGTAAAGTTGATTTCTCTCTGTCATTCCCCCAGGCCATGAAGAACAACTTATCATTCCTGTCCTCTCTTACATCACTTTTTGAATTGAAAGACTGGTATCATGACCTTCTTAAAGCCTCTCCGTTCTACACTAACATGAAATGAGTTTCTTTGACTCTTTGTTTCTTTTTTCTTTTCCTAAGCATCTTATTATCCTTGTTCTTCCCTGGACAGTCTCTAATCTGTACACACCTTTCTTCAGACACATGATATGAAACTTCAGGAAGATTCCCTTTAGATCTTAAAGGAACCTTTCTAAATTTAAAGGCCTGATGTGAAAAAACAGAACAGGTCAACAAGGGACCCGTAGATACATTCACACTGGACACGTCCCAGAGGAGATGAGAGACCTCTCCTTCACTTCACAAAGGTACCACAGGTGCTGCAATCCCACCAACTGGCACAGGAACACACGTGACAATTTTGTGAGCTTGTCCCATCCCCACCCCCCTGCCCAGAAGTGCTGAAACCAGACACAATCATCAGGCCCACACGTGCCAGCTCTGACAAGAAACAGTGATTTCTTGGCACCACGTAAGACTTTGCCTATTTTTGCAACAATTTCACCTCACTGACTCTAACTCACGATCATCACACAACCGTTCTTTCCTGCTGTCCCTTTCTTCCCTGCTGTCCCCCAGCAGCTGCTCTCAGGCATCCCATTTCTCCATGCCTCAACTTGCACTGCTCAACATCCCAGTCTGTACCAAAAATGCCATCACGTTGGTTTCCAACACTGGAACTTAAGATGCTTTTGAGTTCTGATCCAAATCTGTAGATGTACATATTTACTCTCTCCTTTTTTATACATGTAATCATTAGAGTTACTACTAGACCCTCAACAGGACTCTACTCCAGATGTCCTTTCAGTATAACAAGGAACCACTCTGGAAAAACACTATTCTGAGTAATTACATGCCCACTTAGTGAGAAATCTTATAATACTTTAATGAAAGATCCACATTTTCTTCTGATTACACTTATGGCTCGGGATACTGAGCAGTGAAATGCAAACATCTGCAGGGAGGTGGCACCTCACACCAACGCTTGCACACAGCAGCTGTCTCAAAAATCTTCAGGTGAAAGCCCAGATCAAATCTTGTGTATTTTGAGGTCTGACCCAAGGATGGAGCTCAGGTTACCCACCTCTCTAGCACTGGGACAGTGATGAGCACAGCAATTAAGAAGGAAAGGCACTGGGGAGTGTTTGGGTAAGCGACAGAGGAATTAATCCCTTTTTAAAGTTGAGTTTCAGGCTAAGCATTCATGAAGAGACAGCGGACAAAAGTGACAAAAGAAAGCTGAGATCCAAAGTGCATTTTACAGGAATATTTAGGTTGTCAGGGAAAATGTCTAACACATTTGCTTGTTTCTCAGCAATCCTCAAAGTGATAATTAAATGTAAAATAACAGTTTCATAGGGGTACTCCTCCCTGTGTGGGAACAACTTTCACCAAATGCCAATTAGTGGTTTCCTGTTAAAATCAAATCAAGCTGGTTTTGATAAAGCTTTTTAATGAGAAATGGCTAAAGTATGAAAATTTCCCCCACATACATTTCATATTAAATCCCAAAATCACATAACACAATCTCACATCTAAAATTTTTGGTATAGAAAACTGTCTCTTGTACTTCTTCATTAATTTCAAAAGAAATGTATTTACTAAATATTTAAATCATCCAATAAACAAAGCCTTAAAAAAAAGGCTTACAAAAGTAAATTATAATGTTGTTGAAAGCCAATCTTAATCAGTCCTTTTCAGATGCTCCCAAAACTCATTTTTTACTGATTATTTATTCATTCTTCAAGCGTATGGGAAATTTAATAATTTTTGAGCTAAGACTTGTCTACTAAATGCATCAGTGGTTTTGATTATTCTATTTGACATCAAATAAAGACAAGCAGTAAAATGTCAACAACAAATGCTAAGACGAGATCACCTACAACTCCAAGACACCTGTTGGAATGAAACACCAGCAGCTTGAATTCCAAGCGTTGGTAATAATTTTATGAAAAGGAAAGTTAAGGAAACTTTGGAGAACAGATTTTGACTGTACCAGCCTGAATACTCTTGGCTATGGTCACTGCTTTCTGCTTTATGCCAAGCGACAACGTTCCTCCCAAGACATCCACTCCCATCCAACCTTCCACAGGCACTCCTCATCCAAGTATTCTCTCTTGCTTTTATTTGGGTTGTTACCCAACATTCTGTGTCTGTTACATGATTTATGTACCCTCCATCCTGATCACAACACGATAAAACCTCGATAGACACTTACCATATATAAAACTTCATATTTACATTGGAGACAAAGGTTCTCAGCAAGCTTTTCCGAGTCCTTCAAAATGAAACTGTGTCACATCACTTCTTGTTCCATATCTTGAGTGCTCGGACTTCCACTCCATGCTAAAGAGTGTTTCATTTTTGTTCTTGCTAGAACTAAGCTTTGTAAGTGCTGCCCTTCCCTCTGTAGTCTTTCTGGGTATGTCATTACCACATTCCCACTTGATTTTTTTCCCCCAAGCAACAAACATTTTGAGATCTTTTGTCTCCTCATCTATATGGCTTCCATATCCCTAGTTTTTATCAACTCAGATTTCTGTCAAATGGCCTTACTCCTAATACATTGAATGCTGCTGCTCTGTCCCTCATCTTCTAGAAATCATCTACCCCACTTCCCAGAACAGCAAAGCTACCTGTGAAATACGACTGGGCTGTTTATCTTCTGCAGTCATCTTGGACATATTTTTCACCATCTAGTTCATGATTAGTCATTAAAAAAGAAAAAAGAGTATGACCCTGTTAATCTCCTGCTTCAATAAATCACCCTGAACATTAATGGAAACACTCTGTATGTAATATCAACCATTTTTCTGGAGTAATGGCAAATCTCTATCATTACCCATTTGTATGATCTGGGAAAGCTGATGGCAGAGAACCACAAAGGCACACAAATCACCAGCCCCAGTGTGCAGGAGGATGTGTACTGGGTGGTTTAGAAACACTCCATCCAGTGCCTTCACCTTGCCTCCCTCTTTGTTAAACACCAACTTCTCGCTGCTGTCTATTTCTAAGGCTTAAATGTGCTCAACATTCCCTTCATAACCTGCTGGGAAATGTTCTTTCTGCTGCCATCGGACTCCAAGGGCTGCTTTTGGAGCCAGGTATGCTTGCCACACCTCACACTTATTTTAGCAAAACACAGACACTAAAAATGGAAAGCCATGCACTTGGGAATTGGTGGGGAGAAAAAAAGGAGGAAATAAGATTAATACCAAAAACCACAATTCAGCATTGTGAGCCCACCCTACTTTGGCCAAGGCTGTTGCAAGCATGGCAAGTTAAATCTTCATGCCCTATTATTCAGGTGGAAACTCTCTGAAGCAACAGCTTGGTGGGGAGGACATGTTCCTCCTGCTCCTACAGCTTCTCTCATGATGGGGAAGTGAGTAATGGAAACACATCATCACAAACCACAGAGGCAGGTTTCTAAAGGGTTCTGGTGACAACCAGCAGCTCTGGAAAAAGAGGAACAGGAGACACAGGCATGTTTTCACAGCAAAAACTATGCTTTTACTGTGAGGAAGAGTAAAAAGGATATGGACTTACAGCACTGTGGAAGGAAGCTATAATAATAATATCACTGTGGAAGTGATAATTTGGTGATTCAGGAAAAAACAAAATATCACCAAGAGCTGCATGTAACAACTTTCAGAAATGCTGAAAATCTTCCTGTCAGAAAACTGTGATCACCCATCTTGTGTTTTGAACCAAAGCAAGGCACCACACACAGAATATGAAGCTGTGGGGAAGAGCAGCCTCTGAGCCTGCACAGGGAGTGCTGCACAGCCAAAATCAGAAGGCACCACTGCAGGACACGAGGCAGGCTGGGAAACACTCCCAGCAGGAGCCCAGCAGGGATGCAGCTCCTTTGCAAGGCTGGCAACCCAGGGTGCTATGCCCTGAATGGTACAGGAGTGGAGAATGGAATGGATGAGAATGGAATGGAAAGTGGAGAGTCCAGAAGATAGAATGGGAAGTCTGGAGCTCAGCAGCCCCACGCCAAAAGCCTGAAAGGCTGTTCCTGGAGGAAAGACAAATGTTGCTGGCAGCTGGGTGCTTGCAGAAGGGAGAGCTGGAACCAGGGAAATGTGAAAAAACAAAGCATGAATCCGATTAGGAGTTTGATCAGGGACTGCTGGATGGGAGCTGTGGGCCCTTGGATCACTGCAGTGCATCTTCTCCAGCTGCTTTCACACACAGAATAAAATCAGCAGCAAAATTCCAGTACAAGGACACACTTTCAATATTGCTTTAATCAATGCCCGAGAGATTACTCTGACATTACCAGTCCTCTTCAAAATTCTGCACTATAAACCATCATTCACAAATAATTTCTTAATAGTTGTTGCATCTCTCATAGTTATCTATAATATTGAAGAATCACAGAATCATTTAGGTTGGAAAAGACCATTAAAATCATTGAGTCCAACCATTAACCCAACACTGCCAACTCCACCACTAAAGATTTCTCTAAGCACCAGATCTACATGGTTTCTGAAGGAAAATATCCTTCCCTGGGCAGCCTCTTCCAATGCTTGACAGCTCTTTCAGTGGAGAAACTTTTCCTAACATCAAATCTAAACATTCCATTCATGAGGATGATTCAAGTTGGAAAGTTAGAGGGTCACATTGAGAGCAGGGCAAGAGCACTACACATGGAATAAGATGGACACAAAAAAGCAGAAAAAGTTAATTGCTGAACAAATTGGCTCCTACAACATCTTCAACAGCAGGTTTGTAAGCAACAGGAAAATTATCTATTACTTATTATTATCTATTACTTATTTATTACTTACTTAAATAGTATTTATTTGTTACTTACTTATTACTTATATAGTATTATTTATTACTTAAAGGCCTTTTCCAACCTGCAGGTGTTTTTAAAGGTCTGTTGAAAGAACTGATAAAAAACCCAGCTGAATGTTCAAGCTAAAAAATTATTGACTGGATTCACTCAGAAAAAAAATGCTACATAATAAACGCAAATAAAAATGCATTAAAGTTAATGGCATTTCAAAATACTTTGCCGTTAAAGTTTAAATGAAAAATAAAGTTTAACCATATGTATACCTCAAGTTGCTTGTGTCTTACACAAAGGAGCTTATTTTCCTTTAAAATTTATGAAATCTTGGTTAGTAGAAAATTTTAAAGAAAAATAAGAGGATACACTTCTGCTGTATTTATGCTTTCCTCAAGTTTTCAGATCTTTTTCTCATAAAGATAGAAACAATGATAAAATAAACCACAAAAGCTTCAGTAACTGCAAATAATAGAGCAATTTAAAACCCTACAAGTGTGAGCTCTTAAACAGAAAAGAGAAAGCTGGGCAAAAAGGTGAAGTACTACATCTTACTACTGATTATCTTAATTAACCTATTTTTCAGATTACTGAAATATTTCAATGTATAAAATATAAGGGTATCTGGCAGTGAAGCCTACAAATCACACCCAGCATCTTGTGCACAAAGTGTTTTACATATGTAAATGTATGCGGACCCAGGACTCGGATTTCACAGGCAGCCTCTGCAGACGGAATGATGAACTGTGTAATTTGCAAGGTGAAATCTATTTCATGTCCCTTCCAGATCCAAAGGGTCCTTGAGCAAGCTGCTCCTCACTGCTATGGGAGACCAGTGCCAGGAAGTCTCAGCAGTGTTTCACAGGGGAGCTGGGGCAGGGAAGGATGCCAGCCCTGCACGGTGCTGGTCTTTCCACACGTTTTTGTCCCCTCTGCACGTATGGCACATCCCATGGCGGAAGAGGGACCTTCTCTGAACATGAGAGATGTTCAGAGGGAGGGATGCCTGGTCACTAGGTCACATCCGAGGTGTGAGGACCAACCTGCCCAGGGAAAGGGGGGTGGCGGTCGCCTCAAGTGACGCCATATAAAACATTCCCATTCTCCAGGCTTCAGCACACCAGGAGGCTCTGTGCCACCCTGGTGGCAATGCAGGACACATCCCCATCCCCCAGGGGCTGCTGCCTTACAGGATGCAGCTGGTGGTGGCGTAAGACCCCATGCCAAGGTGTGGGACCGGGGGTCTCACTGTGACACCCCCCAGTGCCACCACGGGGACAGACACAACTGAGGAACAGCAGCACGAGGTGGAGCCAAATGAAAATGTCTCGTGCGAAAGCAAGAGCCTCGCCAAATCCAATCACAGCCCGTGCTGGAAGAAACTTCCCAAATCCGTGAAGTCGTTCTGGTCTGTAATTAACTGAAAATTAATTACAGGATCTTGAAAAGAGCATAAACCAAAAATGGGCCAGCGTACCTTCATAGTGCAGTTGCTCACTCTGAATCTCTTCCAACAATTAAGCCTAGCATATGTCACCAGAGTTAAAAAAAAAGATAACAAAACAACAAACAAAATATGATTCCCAAAAAAGTTCTGGAGTCCTACTTGCCAAACGGGATATAGCTGTCTGCAGAGCACACACATACCTTCTAGAAATGAGAAGGATGATTTAATGTGATACTTGGCAACTTCAGCTTTGCAGAAATTACAGGTTGCAGATGCTTCTTATAAAATCAAAACAAAAATCAAGACAATAACATAATTAGGTAAATTATTTGCTGATTTGATGAATAATCTTCTAAAGATTATTAAAGGATGTAAGAGCTTAGAAAATGCTCCAATTTTTTCAACAAACAAAATGAGGAGGTAAACAATAAAACTGCCAAATTATTTTGGCTGAGCATTCACAAAAAGGTGTATTTTGTATCACTGAATTACACGTATTTTTGTTACAAGGTGCTTAATCATGGCATGCTGCCACCAGTCAAAATAATTATTTTTTTTAATTTAGGAAAAAAAATTAGCGTGCTGGAAAGTAGAAGATACGCCATCAAAACAAAACTGAAAGACTGAAAGAATACAAAAGCACTCTATTTCACTACTGAAAAAATATTGAGAAAGAATATTACCAAAACAGAAAAAAAAAAGACCCTAAGAAAAAAGATCAGTAGATTAATCAGAGATTGTGCAAGAACGTGCTGCAGGAAATACGGAACACTATTTCTGATTTCCAGTTTTCCATTATAGAGATTAGTATCTTCAGTAGGAGCAGGAAGACAATCTCAAACTGTCAGATTACAGAATTTGCTTCGTAAACCCCCCTATTTCAGTAAGTGGGAGGAGCTGCATGGGGGCAGCCTGGGGTCCTCCACTCCCACCTGTACACGGGGAGGGTGGCAAAGGAGAGTCAAGTTCCTTTCCAGCCCATGGGATACATGCCCTTGTTCCCTAATGCAACATTTCTTCTGGATCAACTGGAGGTTTGGTGGTTTTTCTTTCTTTAAATGAGGGGATAAAACATCATAGTTATGTACAAGTGGAAAATAAATGCCCATGGTTTCAGCAATCTGCAGACATTCCAGCCCTGAGCTATGCTGATGACCGTTTTGCATATCATCTTACTCTATTTCTCATGAACCACACACATCAGCACCTCTGATACAACTTGGGATTTGTTTTTACATTTGGGAGGGTGAGAGCTGAGCTTGGCACTACTCTAGTGAGAGCCCAGCACAGTGCAGCGTGTCACAGCTACAGAGAGTACTCTGCTGCAAAGAGAACTTCAAACTGAACTGCATTTATAAATTCATTTTTCTACAGTACCTTACTGATCATACTACCTACCTAATAAAATACTTGCCCATTTTGCTTTAAAGTCCAAGCTAGAAACAGATAAAAGCCCATTTTTACTGGAGTAATGTATATGCTTGGCAAAACCAGGCTGACCACATGAAACTACAATCCACAGTGTATCTTCATATTATGACCTTACTTATTCTCTTCAAGCTAAATATGAAAAAAAGTTATTTAGTACCAAACCATAGCATTTTATATGAAAATCACAGTTTTAAAATATGAATTAATATCTCTTTTTGCCATTTCCACCTCCATCTTTTTGTCAGGATCTCCAGCATATCAGAAATGCCCTGCAACAGCACACAGAAGCTCCCAAAATTGAGATGCTGTGTCACTCCACTGTAGATGCCCAATGCAGAGCTCACCACTGGAGACAGATGGCCTAAGCAGAGAAAAGTCCTTCAGCTCCCAGCATTTCTTGCCAGAGCTGGGCTGGCTCAAAGGCTGGAAGGTCCATCAGCATGATTTGGGAGCCCTTGAGGCTCTCTGAACAGTAATGCTGCCTCTGGGCTCAGCATGCTTTACTTCTCTCTGGCAGCCCTCCCCTCTCCATCCAGCCTGCTCTTTCTCTCCTTGACCAAGCAGAAGGCACTGCAGTGCATAGGAATCCAGAACTGTTCCTCTGCCATCTTGTTCATGGCAGTGATGGAAAGACCTCCTTTATCACCTTTTGGTTCCTTTATGTGGCATAAAGGGATCACATCAGGAGTGAGAATTTCACCTGAAGTTTCTCTCTGTGATGAAAATCACTGAAACAGCTAAATTGCAAATCTCAACTGCATGCCAGCTGTACACTGCCGAGGCAGACTTGGCCTTCCAGGTGAAGGAGTCACGGACTTTAAAGTTGGGAAAAGATCTCTAAAGAGCATCGAGTCCAACTGCTAACCCAGCACTGCCAAGTCCACTGCTAAGCCTTGTCCCCAGGTGCCACACCTGCACGTTTTTTGAACGCTTCCAGGGATGATAATTTCACCCTGGCCAGCCCACTTCAGTGTCTGACCAACATTTCAATGAAGATATTTCTCCTAAAATCCAATCTAAAGCTCACCTGGCACAACACAAGGCCACTTTCTTTCATCCTGTAGCTTGTTTCATGTAAGGAGAGACCAACTGATCACCATCCTGCTACACCCTCCTTTCAGGCAGTTGTAGAGAGTGATTAGGCCTCCCCTGAGCCTCCTTTCTAAGGAGCTAAACAACCCTAGCTCCCTCAGCCACTCCTCATCAGACCCATGCTCCAGACCCTTCACCGCCCTTCTCTGCACTCACTCCAGCACCTCAGTGTCTTTCTTGTAGTGAGGGACCAAAAGCTGCAATAAACACAGGTTACAAATTATGACTTCCAGCAGTCTACCAAGCTCCAACAAAAGAGAAGATTTTTCAAGGCATTCATCATTTACAGCATTCCAGTCAGTATTAAAAAAAAAAAAGAAAAAAGGCAAAAAAAGAAGCAAGCCCCTCCAGCAAAGTTTCCCTCCTGCCTTGCTTTTCTGCAGAGGACATCACGTGAACACATCCTTTGAAACCCACCAGGACATCACAGGGATGAACTCATGACATTGCAGATGAAGTGTCCCCTGCTGCTGCTTCCTAAGGGTCTCAAGCCTTGGGTTTTGCTGGAGCTCCACTGGCACTGCACGGGGCACATCCAGGGGGGATGCCCTACACCAGCTGCTGGCAGGATGCAGCGACATTCCCAGCACTCCAGAGAGCTGAGCTCCCTGCTCCACAACAATTTTCAGCACTAGTTTTCTGGGATGAAGGAGCTGCTACCATGGAGCTCCTGTTCCATCAAACAAAGGCATTTTGTTTCCCTTGCTTGGTTGCTAGCAATGGAAAGCTGTCACCTCCCCAGCATGGCACAATCCAGCTCTGTTTTCCCTTGAGAAAAGGAAATAAGGGGCCTGGGGCACAATGTAGTATCCCAAAATTGGGAAAGGGGTTGAAAGAGAGCCAAACTGGGCTACTCTCTCTGAAACAGTAAGGTTTGGCTTCTGCCAGAAGACAAGACAGAAAAAAGAAGTCTGGGAGGTAGAAAAAGGCAGGAACCAGGGTTTTGCACATAACCTATGAAAGACAAAGCAGCTCAATCCATGGAACTAAGCTCAGCTGCCAGGAGAATAGGTCCAGGAGGACAAAAAGTGAATTTTGAGATAGGGAGGAATTAGTGTGACCATGTTGCAATTTTCTGTACAGTGAAAACACTTTAAGGGAAGGGTAACTCTGTACATCAGGGGAAGGACCTGCAGCAGTATCCAAACCCCTGTTCACAGACAACATCATAAACACAGCAGTGATGGAAAAAAGGCATTTGTAATAGCATTTGCTCAGATGATGGTTTGAGACAGGAAATCCACTGAAGCACAGCCAGAAACACATAGCCATTACCAAAGAAGGATTAAAACAACAGAAAAAAAACTATTATAAATTTTGTTATCATACTGTTTTCAGTATGCTTCTGATAATTAGTAAGAAAACATTTTCCTTCTTGTTGTTGGTATATGAACAATGCAGTAAGATCATCAAAATTATTGCACGTCCTTACAGTCACAGAAAAAAATCAGTAAAAATGCTGAATAAGCAGCAAAGAAGTTGAGAGGTTTCACTATGTGTGAATTTGCTTTCGTGATGGTGTAACATGTTTTTCAGTATTCAAGAAAATGCTCATCAAAAAAACTCCAAAAAAACCAACATGCAATAGTTGAAACCTTAACATTTTTAGCTTATGGTATTCTACTAAAATTACTGTCATCATAAAACACCCACTTTTCTTTTTTCTGTGCCATAAAATATGCACCTCCAAACCCCAATTTAGAATGACAGTAGAGTTTATCAGCTATTAAGCACTTCTCCAGGATAATCCCACCTTAAAACTTCTGAGATTATGCAGCTGCCAGAACTATAAAAAGGCTGCGCATTTCCAACGTTTTCACCTAATCAAATTAAGAGACTGAACTATTAATATTCTGCTTACCTCCTAAATTCATTCCAGCTTGCAGACATTTCTGTAATCGACAGGCTGGGCAGTTCTTCCTCCGAATCTTATCAATTATACAGTCGTTCCTTCCCGCACACAGGTAATTGTGCTGGCCTGAATGAACCAAGAAGAAAATGCATTATTAGAGGCTGTATTTACATAATTCCAATTTGTTCTTCTCTGCTGTTTTGCATCATTTTGAGATTCTTATTACTGAAGACGTTTCAAATTCCATTCTTTACCCTTTCCAAATGATCTTGGTGAGTTGTCATGGGCCTTTATTATGAGCATCTCTTCTTTTTAATTTGGGAAAGAGTTTTGGTGTCACTGTCAAGAGAGATCTCATTACTTTTTTCTTCCTAAACAGGACTGGAATTCTAGTGAAAAACAAACAACTGGTTTGAGATTTTGCAGATCTTCTTAGGTGTGCTGTATCATAGAGCAGCCTGACAGCTCTAAGTTTGGGTACATTCTCATGCTCAAGAAATTCAGGATATAAAGCAGAAATACACAGCAGAGGTTAACTTTCCTCATATATTCCACTCTCTTCAACCAGGCTTAAATCACAACTGTATTATTTCATTTCTGTAAGGCCCCACAAAAGCACTCCTGAAGAGACAGCAGGTATTTAATGCAGAAGGGAACTACACAGCAGCCAGGGAAACGGGCTGGCATTTGAAAACTTGGAGACTCAAAAGGCATCTTGCTCCATGGGAGGAACACAGGTGGAGCAGATCAATGCAGTGTCTCAGGCAAGGGCACTACCACGTGGCCTTTTCAAAGCCTGGTGCTTGAATTTGACGTGGAAGAATAAAGGAAGCTGTGAGGGTTGGTGTAGCATGACAGCAGAAGTGAGAGGAGATTGTTTCAGCTGCCTTGATCCAGGGAATGGCACACAGGGATCTGGGGTGGCCAGAACAAATGTGCAGAAACCCAAAGATGTGCAAATAAAGCTGAAGCAAACGACCAAAGCAAGTAGCAGCCGTGGGAGAGGAGGGAAAGCCCTGGAAGAAGTCAGGAGCAGAGCTGCACTGGAATGGGCAGGGGCTGACCTGTAGGGAGAGGGAATGAAGATGCAGATCCATAAGGGGATCAGAGCTGCTCTAGGACAAGAGGCATAAAATATCTCTGCCAAGCTATTTTCCACAATACTTCCTAGGGAGAGATAAAGAGAATATTCATGGGACTTCTGGGACTGGCTTCTGCTTTGGGCTCTTTCAGGAACTTGCCTTAAAACTTCAGCTAAGTGATTTTCTATCTCTGCACCTGTCTTCCTTTCAGCCTTACAATGTTATCTAGACAGTGAACTGAAACTTGGCATGTTTCTTGAATCTCTTCTGAGCATCTCACAGAAAGAAAAACAACCTCATTTGAGTGAGTGAAGTGTTACAGTAGTATCACAAAGGTATCATCATTTAGATAATGCTTTAGATGTTTAAAGAACAAGCAGATGGGCAAATAAGGGTTTTATTAAGGGACTTTACCCAGCACTGTGACACAGATGAAAAAGAACAAAACTTCAGCAGAATTCAAGAGTAAGTTACATAAGGCATAAAATTTGTACAAAATAACCAAAAAAGTTGTACAATATACTGACAGCACCAAGATCTATCAGCTGGCCTTTAAGTAGGCCTGCTAAACAAGAAAAAGATAATGTTCTCAGCTAATCACGAAATTAAAACCTGGTATCACACAATGCTTACTTTGTGATGTGGTCTACACGAAAGCAGACACAAAAGAGAAGAGTCAGCTTAATTCCTCTTTATTTTTGCTCTGAACTGACTTGAGCACATCCCCTAAAGATCCATCACGTGGACAGCATGAAAGTAACATGAAAGGAGAAACCAAAAGCATTTAAAATTATGACATGCAGCATAAAGATGCTTTGTATGTCCTAACAAATACTGGCATATAATCCTTTTTTCGTGGGGAAAAGGAAAAAATCGTCATATTCTTCCAGGAATGCAGGTGCATTTGCTCAGTACTCGTACAATGTCCTTTGTACATCAGACTACTGCAATACCATTTTTAGGCTTCCACAGGCGGGTGCAGGCTATTAATAAGACAAGTCAGCTCCAACACTGCAAAATGAACCCCTCTGCAGAACTACCCTGAAGGCAGCTTGTGCTAAAAAAATGTATACCTGTTAAGTCAACATTTTTCAATACTGCTTTAAAAATCTAATGGGTTTAATAAAAAAGTTCCCATTTATGCACTCCAGGATAATTAATTGGGTGGCATTTTTAAATGTTGTGGTAATGTTTGATTCCAACACTGTCACAATGGGACTTCCTAAGAAATACTCCCACAACAGCAGAATATTCCATAAATCACCCTTCAAATTCTTTCAGTAGTCTGCAATTATTGCTTTGTGACCTATCTACTCTAGATCAAATACTTTCAGAAAGCATAATTTAGTAAAGGTTCATCAATTTTTGAATCATGCATCTCTGAGTGGTAATGTATGGTACAGAATCTATAACTAGCTTTTCCAGTAAGCAAGGCAAACAGCAAACATAATCTTCGAGTTTTTTTAATTTCTAGAAACTCCTTAAAACCATAGCCATCATAAAGTTTACATTAATGGAAGTACCTTGAAAACCCTTTAAAAAAAACAGAATAGATCAACATTCCAACAAACCCTCTATGTAGAGTACAGCTATAAAATAATGAACAGCTTTTCAGTTAACATCTATTAAAAAAAAAAAAAAAGGCTTCAGTCTTCCATGCAATCAAATATGGAAATATGGTCCATTTCAAATAAAACCAATTTTGTAAAGTAAGTCAGCAAAGCAAAGACACCCATAATGAATCAGTGTGTCCCATTTGTGCCTCACTAAGGCCCCTCAGCTTCAGAATCAAACCAAAACCCGACATATCTGAAATGGATGCAGAGCTCCCAGGGCCTCCAGGGCTCTTCAGGACCTCAAGGAGGTGATGGAGGCCATCCTGAAGAGAGGCTGATGTTTTTGTGCTGCGAGATCTCCGACTCTTTCAAGAGATGTATTGATCTGCCTTGTGCAGTTTGTGTTTAGCTTAATCCAGCTGTTCTTTTTATCCCGTTCAATCACCCACAAGTGGGCTGGAAATTGACACGGCAGATACTGAATTCTCATCTTCCATGTGCTAAATGCATTAAGATGAAAGTAATTTTTACTTATGCTATCATTAAGAGCACTTAAAGCAGCTAATTCCTGTTCCATCTGAAATACAAACATACCAAAGATATGAGGAAAATTTTCCTGTTCTAAATAAATTAACGAATAGGTAACACACAGTTACACAGTAAGAAGAAAGTGAGATTTTTTTCTCTTAGCAGTACAGCTAGAGGAGTATTGAAGTTTGCATTTTCCAGGTTATTGTGCCGCCACATACCACAGAAGGACACAACCAAATGTACACACAAAAGTATTTTAATGTTTCCAACTCTCTCACCTCCAAAAGTTCTATAATTCCCTGCTTTTATAGGCTTGCAAAAGAAAACAAAAAGGAAGTATTCATGAAATTCAGTCTTCCCTCTTACTGAGTTTTCCCAAATAAGCAAAATTCAGCAGTAAAGAAGGGGAGGAGAAAAAGCAGTTCTTATTTGGCCTAGGAATTACTGCCAGAATGAGGCTACAGCAGAAGTTGTGCCTTCCCCCATTTTAAAACTCCACGATAGTGATTGAGTCACCAATCCCCAAAACTGACTTGCTAAAATGAACTTATGCATGTGTGCAGAGCACTGCTGCACTCCAAGGGCTGCCACGCTCCCCTACAGGTAAGGCTGAAAAAGGAACGAGACGTAGATATTTCCTGTCAGTATTATTTCTGTTCCTATCTAGGGCAAAATTAGAAAATCACAGAAATTTCTGAAATATTCCACTTGTTTTTATCTTCCTCCTAAAAAAATGTTGTGCCCCCCCCCCCCCAGTTTTTTGAAGTCTAAGTCAGGAACTGCAAGTCATTAATGAGTATTATGCATTTTTGTTCTGTTGTTAAAATAGCAACTACTATGATCAAATGTTGAATTTTGTACGGAGAAAAGCGTAGCTCTGGAAGAGGATCCAAAGACTGTTTAATTCAAGCCCACTCATGGAAGCATGATAAGACTAGCTTAACAGTTCAGGCAGGTTTTTCGTTTTCTTCCTATTTGTATTAAAATCTTCTGAGGAAAGGTATCCTGCAACTTCCCTACAACCTACAAGCCCTGTGTGATTAGGCTAGTGATTAGCCACCCCTGAAGTTGTGTTTTTTCCCCTTTACATTTCACCCAAAAGGGAATACTTTGCAACAGGAAGAGATACTAATACTCCCCCCAAAGACATTCAGAGTAATAGATCACCACCTTCCTACAACAATCTCCTGCCTATCAAAAGATTTATGTTCCCCATCTCTTTGCTGGGCTAAACAAATCCAGTTCTCTCAATCTCTCCTCGTGGGTCGTGTTTCCTGAATCTGTCGTCAATTCCTCCCATTCTCCTCCAGCCTCTTTCCTAAAACAGGGCACATTTTTCTTGCCGAGTTTCACCACCACTAAGGCCAATAAAATGGTTATTTCCTGCATCTTGCACACACAGCAGCCCTGCTAATGCAATCCTGGACCAGAGCTGGCTTTTGGCAATGGCATTAGGTTGTTGACTCACGCTCACTTGTGTGTCACTAACGACCGGCTCCTCTCCTGGGGCACTGCTGCCTTCCACATGTTCCTTCCTGCTTTCACCTGGGCAGGCAGCTCTCTTTATTCCTCTTCTAGATACACACACACATTCACTGAGATAGGCTAAGAAAAAGTCCAAAATCCACTCCAGGTCCAATGTCTGAAACGGGAATGTGCCTTGGGTCCCAAGACTGAGCAAGCCTCAACAAAAGGACAGCGAAGTGAGAAGGAGCAGCAGCTGAGGACCAAATGAAGCAGAAGTAGCTTGAAAAAAACTCAGCTTTTAAAGCAGTGTCTCACTGAGGCACATCAAAATGCATATAAAAAGTCCCAATTTCCCTTCTTCCTCCACAATGAGAATTAATACTTTGACTCAGAAAATGTCAGGCAGAGTTGTCTTCTCCCTGCAGGCAGCTAGAAAGCCAAGCCTTCTTCCAGGGTTTGAGGAGAGAGGAGCTGGAAGCCACCTCCAGCCCTGCCTTGCAGATCTGCACCTAAGAGCTAGGATCCCTTTTGCAGCTTCTGGGCTGAAATAAGTGCTTACTTTCTGGAATATTTCCCAGCTGGGAAGATTATCTCCCCAGCAGCGATACATATAAAAGCCTTATGGAATAAATAACATTTATTTCTTAACACTGTCCCTTCCCATTACCCACCAGCCTGTCAGACTCCAAAAGCCCAGCCTGTGCATCCTTTCCAACCTGAGCCGTGGACTTTCCCAGCTAAAGACAAAGCAAACATGCTGCAGAAAACCATCAGGATTTTCTAAAGGAAGTCTCTCACCTCAGGAATATCTGGTCAGCAAACAGAACTTAACGCCAGGTTTTTCTGCTTTCTGGTATAGCCCTAATGAAGGGCTTTGCCTCCTACAGCAAGGAATCACAAAATGTGCACATCCCAACTTCTCATTTGTGCTCACTGAGCTATGTGATGTGTTCCTTTAAACCAGCTCGGAAACCCTCACAGGTTTTGTCTCTGTATCCATATAAGCTCCTTCAATTACTAAAAATGAACTATTTCTACTTTTTGACAGCCAGTATACAAATAAAATTGCTGCCAAGACTTGCCACAGTGGTTTCCTACATCCAGAACAGGATTTCCCGTTTGACAGGTTGTATCACACTACCAGAGTATCACGTATCACACTGTATACCTGAGGTTTTCACTTCACCCTCTGCAGCAGGCAGGTACTCTCAAATCGATCAGCATGATAAGTATGACGATGAATCTCTTTTCAAATTTCAGTTTTCACAACGCCCCTATTTCTTGCAATTAAAAAAAAAAAAAAAGAGCCTGCTAGTCAATGGAAATGAGAGCTGGATTTTTCATTTCAAATGTCTATTAGTTACACAGTTGAGGGCGCTTTGTTTTGTTTTGGGTTGGGGTTTTTTTTGGTGTTTTTTTTTTTTTTTCTTTTAAGCAGTTGACAACTGCCCAGCAACAGCAGCCTATGTTTGCAGTCTCTATTTTAGGCTACATCACATGTCAATTACATAACCTTGTTTTACTGCTCTTGAACTGGTTCGAACAACCTGGGAAAGAGATTATGGCAGTCCCTCCCAGCCGGCCATCCATCCACACTCCAGCAGGACCTGTCCCCCCAGCACAGCTCCAGTGCCTCTCTCCAGGGCTAGTTACTCATTGCCAGACCCACCTGAGACACTGGATAATTAACTTCCTCAGCTCTGTTTAAACCAGTCCAGTCTGACCACAGTAAACTAATAAACTTGATTCCTCATGCTGAGATTTATGTGTAGCAGAATAAGCTTATAAATGTCACAGCCATGGTACAGGACTTGGATATGAATATTGCCCCTTCGTGTTACATAAAGAATACTCTGGGTTTGCATTTTAGATATTGAATCTCAGGGTTTCCCAAAATTCAGGGTTTATCTCCCTATCATTCCAAGACAACATGCTTTTCAGCTGCAGACCAAGCCAGTATCTGACAAGATGACAATATTGATCTATTATTAACATTATTACAGCATGCTTACAGCATAGGTATAATCTAAACCCTTCCCTGAAACAAGACTTTAGAGCTTTCCCTCCTTTATAATAAATTAGAAGCTTAATTAAAATTTGTTTTGACTTTGGCAAAATATTCATCACATCTGAGATATTTCCTGCCTGCTTCTCACTCTAAATTACCTTCTGCTACTTCTAGGTCCCAAGATATCTTTCACTTTCTCTACCCTTTTATATTACTGGATTCTTTATTATCTGCTATTTTAATGATATTTTTCTAAAATCTCCTTACTTTCTACTCACCCTCCTTTTTCTTTCCTTCAATCAAATTTGTTTTCCAATCATTTCTTTAAACTTACTTTCATCCTCAAGACCTTTACCCCGTTCCTGTTCTGTGACTTCCTGTTCTTCAGTCTTCTCATTTACCTTCTAAATGAATTATTTCCTCTGTTCAGCCAATAAATGGGATTTCACAGAGCACATTTACACTGCAGTTAAATGTATGGCTACACCTGGTATAATATATCAACGCAAAGTATATTAAAATTACTGATGGCAGGGGATAAAAACTAAGTCTCAACACCACCATTTCCTGCAGGGTCCACAAAATCCAGCAAGGGCTTTTTTTAAAAGCACAGCCACACCCACTGGTGCTCACAGATGAGCTACCAGAGCTTCCTCCAACAGTGACCACACATATAAAGCTGATTCCCCTTTTTTTTTCTGGAAGTGGAGCAAGGAGGGTTGTGTCTACAGATGCCGGAGACATACATGCAAAAATGCAAAACTTTTATAAAAAATGCAAACTTCATATGCAAAACTTTGCAAGTTGTCACTTATGCACTCCCCACACACACAGCTAAGAACACAGACTCCAGTGCTCCACCAATCTTAACACAGTGACTGTCTTCTGCTCCTTCACCTTCTCTGGAAGCTTGCTTCCACACTGGGCTGAGACCTGGCTAACAACAACAATTGGAATGGTCTGGTGACCCTGGCAAAGTAGATGAGAAGTTATAAAAATGATTCTCACTCACTATTTTAAGCAGACTGAAAGGGCACCGATGAGAGGGATCAAGGAGAGAGAGGAAATTTGGCAAGGGAGCACGGGATGTAGCCCAAAAGAGGCTACTATTTTCTGCAGGAGAAACCATCCAGCAGGATGAAACCTGCTAATGACAGCGAGATGAGTGAGCACAAAAAGATTTGTGAGCACCTCATATTTAAGGTCCACGTGCACATTCTCTTATGCCATGCTTAAAACACACTGCAGAATTTTGAAAGCCCCTCCCAAGCCTGTGGGTGGTGTTCCAGCCATCCTGCTATTCAGACAGGTTGAGCCACCAACACAAGATATGCCCCAAACTGGTGCTGAGACCATCCCCAGGACCACCTTTCAGTTCAGCTTGCTGGAAACCCGAACACAGCCACATGTCAGACTACAAGATAATTCCCTTTTCACGTGGTCAAAGAGATGCTGAATGACGTTAGCACAGAAGAGGAATAGGAAAAACCCGATCTTTGCAAAACATTTCTGATTCAGTGAAGTCACACAGCACTTGAAACCTGTTTCGGATGAAAACCAAGAAAAAATATCTACAAATACAAAAAAAAAAATCCTGTTATCAAGTGAAATAATTTTGTTTCTGTTTTGAAACTAGTTTTCAGCTCAATTACTTTTGATTTTAGATTATAATAGATACAGTGATACAGAGAGTGAAATTAGAGCTTTAGAGGATGTTTTGACAAAATCACACACCTAATACTTTACAACATTTTCTCTCACAGCACGTTTCCAAATTTTCAGTTTGGTTTAAATTTTAACTGAGTATTTTTGAAGTCTCTAGATGCTGCTATCTGCAGAGGCAGATTTACAAGAGATCATGTTGCATGCATGATGGCTAATACTGCTTTCCCATGCTACAAATCTGATAAGGCATTCTTGACATACTACAAATTTCCAGGCTCTTTAATGGAAAATCTCAATGTACAAGAAATGGTCTAAAAGGTCTGGAAAGACTTTTTTAAGTAAGTGTCATGCAAAAATCTTAAACTGCAACTGAAATGCCCTTCCATTTTTTGCTGACATAAAGTGGTCAGCCAATCTGTTACACTGATACACGATGTAGTATCCTGCTCTACAAATAGCTCGCTGTTTCAACTGGATTTCAGGAAGCACTCAGTGTAAAATAAGATTTGTGTGAAATATCAAGTTCATTTAAGGGAATGTTTGAGAGTGAGGTGTGGGGGGAGCATTCTGGAATATGGAGCACTGGTTGGTAATGTAAGGATTTCTGAATGGCTCTGTGGCTCCCTGAGCCATGATCCTTCAGTGAACACTGTACTGAAACTATTCACCTCTACAAAAATATTTGTATTTGCACGTGTACCTGAAGCCTCTTACACTTTATTTATTCCTCCAGAGTTCTGTGCCTGCCCTACCATCCTGCTGATGTATTCAATGTAACAAACTGTCTTTGCAGTAATAACCAAGAGATAACTTCTCACAGGACAAACAGAAAAATCAAGATGCACAGCATTAATTCTGTGTTTTGTACCTCCATTTTAAAATCTGCAATTCCAGGCTGACTCCTTCAATAAGATGCACACTACTTATAAAAGATATTACTAGAAAAATAGGCTGTTTGTTTCACAAAGTTAAACTTTCCCCAACTCTTGATCACAGTGAAAATGTTCTGTTAATTTTTTTTTGTTTTTAAAACTAGCTGCCCTTTGGTTTTTGCAAACATTTTGATGTTCAAGTCTGCTGTGTTCTTGCATTTAGCATGCTCAGCAGATCACAAATTTTATTCTGTGTGAACGACACATTATCTTCAAAGCATATTTTTCTCTTGCATTTTTCATGTACAGTTTACTACAGCTCAGTCTGGAAATATGCTAAATTTATAATAATGAATACTATTACATATAATAGCAACAACTTAAAATATTGCCAGCACACACGTTGACAAATATTTTCCTCTAGAACCCTGGTCAGTAATAATTTTCTTTTAAAGGCTGCAAGCAATACCATCACAAGAGAGCCTTTTAGCACAGTCTCCTGAGATCTCAAATGCAGAAATGTTGACCAAAGTAATATCAGATGCTCACCAAAGTGAACTTAAAAATTCTCTGCATTTGTTTGTCTTTTTGAGAAGGAGTCTGTTTTACCCTTTGAACTATGTACTTGTCTCCCTATTTATTTTCTTCTTTTTCTCTCTCCATTTGTTTATTTTTATGAGGAACCTCAGCTCTCTGTCACCCAGATAAATCTGAAGAAAGAAGAAAGAGGATTAGGGGGTTGTAGAAAAAAGATCTGACAATTATAATGAAATTTCACAGTATGTTTACCGTTAAAATACTATAACAGCCTAAAACAAAAAGTGTAAATTCAGTAGCAGAACAGACATTATACCAATTACAATCACTATTTCCATCTTTAATTGGATGAGCAGGTCTTTCCAAGTACCATTCCCCAAAGTGGGTGCAGAATTTCTAGGCTGCAGAGCCACAGGCTTCAGACCCCTCCAGCCCTTGCTCCAAAAACCCCTGAACAGGACCTGAAAACAAACACTTCACCCTTTGCTTCCTCATCCAACCTCAAGAGACTGAGCAAAGCATCACACAGCAGCAAAACCACTGATGAACCAAAGCTTTGCCTAATAACCCAAATTTTACTGGAGCTCATCTCCCAGGTGAAACCCCCATGGCTCCCCTCACCCAGGCGTGTTGGGTCTGACACCTCAACTGTGGCACAAGAATGACCTCTAAGAGGTAAAGAAAGAGATTCATACATCTGCCATGGTGACAGCCACCACGCTGGGGGTTGGATCCATGCCCACCTTTTCCACAGGAATTGCAATTTGCCTTGCCACAGAAATACATGAAGGGGTGACCTTTCACACTGGAATCATCCTAGGTCTTGAACAACTAAAGCCACGGATGACTTGCTCTGCATCTGACATTTTCAACACATATGAAGTTGCCACTGGGAGTTAAAAGCAAACAAGCCAGGCATCTTTTAAAGCACACAAAACTTCTCAGACACATAATTCATATGCCAGAGTGATATCTTGAAGGGATCAGACTTTCCTTTTGGTACAAGGGAATGGATATTCAGGTAAAACTGAATGTGTCAAATTTCAGCCCAAATGATGGTGGCCACTGAGAACAAAAATGAAAAAGGAGGCATAAGACAATAGAAAAATAATCCTCTTGGGACATAAATATATCATAACTAAGGCATAAATATAATTAATTTCAAAGAGCATTTTGCCTAACTGCTATAATTGTTATTTCAAAATTTTTTTTGCTCAGTGAAAACTAAAGACAAATTAATTTATATCCAGAATCCCCCACTGGATTAGGGTTGCTGCTCCTCCCTGGAGCAGCATCTTCACCCTTTGCATTCAACTCATTTTAAAAGAACAAAATCAAAAAGTCCTCGGTCTATTCCCATTTAACTTCACAAGGGGCAGGTCTGGACACAGATTTTTTTTTTTTTTTTTTTAAGAGTTCATTTTTCATAATTAGAATTCTGGTAGTACTAAGCAGATTGAATTCGCTTTCGTTTCCTGCAAGTAGCTATTTAATACAAACTCACGTGAAATGAAATGTCATTGCTTACAAGAAATGCATCAACAGCATGAAAATACTTTGGATTAATCTTTGTAAAATACAGCAATTTGCTCATTAAAGTGATAGAAATCAGCCAGAGTCCAATCTCCTCAGGAGCAGCTGCTGGAGCTGAGGCCTGCAGGAGAGGTCAGGGAAGGAAAGAGATGATGAGGGTGGTGGTCCCTTAGTGCAAAGCCACGGTATGTGCTTAACTGCAGTTCCACGGGGCTCACAATGTGTTTTTGCACTCTGGAAAAGGTGAGTTTCACTACCGGCATCAAAAGCAATTGTTTTATCACGGGAAAACGAGAGTGACTAAAGGCAAAATCCACTTGTCTGAAATACGCTTTGTAAGTAAAAATGACAAAATCTGCATTAAGAAAATGGACATTTTAAAAAGGTCACTAACATAAAAAACCTTAATCTGCCCTCTGCTTATGCCAGATTTCCTTGTGGTGTATTGCACTCCAGTTTATAATTATAAGAGAATAATCCAATCCTATGCTTTTCCTTATATATCCCAAATTGGTAGGCTGTTTTGCCATCCTCAGAAGTGACTTTGAAACTGCCAGGCACTAGCATTAAAAGCCTCCCTGAAAATGTGCACTTGTGTCTGAAAACACACAAAGAAAAGATCAAAATGAAAATTAAAAGCAGATGCACTTTATGTACTAAAAGGTTTTTCCACTTTGATAAGTGGATTATAATGAAGTGTGGCACCATGTTTCATACAATTTATTAATCCAATCCCACTTATTTACACTCTGAAACAGCATAATGATTTCAACGTTGGAGCATGGCCAAAACTCACATGCAGAAATAATTAAAAAGTTATGTGGAAAGATTGGTGGTTGCTGGCTTTTGAGGGGCTTCCAAAGAGACAGACGGACTTTTAGTTAACCAGAACACCTAAACTGAAGTAGACAAGACAAAGTGTGGAAGTGAACCCATTTTTGAAAGGGAGTAGAGACCTACAAAAGGATAATCAGAGCCTGACTTGCTGTGCCATTACAGCCCCTCCAAGCCTGGAGAAGCTGGTACAGACAGAAGACCTCTCTGTATTAGTGCTGATGCAACCAGGGAAACCCCATTTACCCAAGTTCAGATGTCTAACACCGAGTAAAAGGGGAAATCAGGCCATCAGTGTAAGAAATCCACAATTCCTTTGCAGAAAAACAGAGTGCTGGTTAGCAGTTCCCTCCTGGGAACAGCACACTTCTCCTGCCTCCAGGAGCATCCTTACCCCTCACAGTTCCAAGGTAATGGTCCCTGAAGATGCTGAGCCACCCAGAAGGTCAGGAATACCTCCCTTAAAGGGTGAAGTACACAACTATGGAAACACCACTGGGAGATGCACTCATGCAGAAAATGTATTTTATTTATTCACTGATGCACAATGCCCAGTTCATTTTATCCACTACATTTCTTATCCACTAACCTCTCTCTCCCTCTACTCCTTACAGCGAGCAGGAAACCTAGAATCCAGTTCATTATTATTATCTGGCAAGATGTACATGATGAAAAGATCCTATACCAGTTCTGTCATTAAGTATTTCTACAGCAAATTCCTACTGAGGGTAACTGACTGCCAAATTCAGAGTTTATCACACTGTGAAGATATCCTGTGTAGTATCAGAGGGACGTCATTGAAGTAGGAAGAAAGGAGGAGGAGTTGCCAGCACAAGTACGGACAGAAAAATAATACAAAGGGGTGTAGCTTCCAAAAAATTGGAAGCAAAGATAGGAAACAAGCAGTAAAATTGCAGTTGGAAAAATGTTACCGCACACACCAAGGGAGAAATCCAAAATAAAGAGTTAACAAGGCACAGTAACGAAGCAAAATTTGGAAAGCATCACCATTGAAGGAGACCTAGGAATATGAGGATAATCTGGCTGTAAGAAGCAATGAGTCAGAGGAGAATCAAGTGCCAGTGAGACCCCTGGCTTGTCCTATAGAAGCATTACACAGTGGGGCAGGCTGGCACAGCAGCGCTCTCTCTATGCTTTTCTTTCGCAGACACACCTGGAATATTGTATGCGGTTCAGGCACTTCATTACTGGAAGATATAAACAAACTGGAGAAGTCCAGAGATGTGGAAAGGAAATGATTAGAAGCTGGAGGGAGTGATTTACCACGAAAATTTAAAGTAGCCCTTTACCCGCCTGCAACTTCTCTGATAATTAGAGACGGGAAATGATAACAGCCTAGCTCAAGCCTCCAGTCACGTGCCTTCAGCCCTTTTGCCCTGGGCACCTAAGCATGTGCCTAGCTTTAAGAATACCGAGTACCCAAAGATTTTTGACCTGATGAAGAGAGTAAGATTAGGCAAAGGAAAAAAATTGAGGCTACATACCATCAAAATCCTCCCAGGAATTAATTATGACTAAACGAGCTACTATAAAAGATGGAGATTGCGTTGCTTGAAATTTCACATTTTACTGCATAACGAAAAGGGTTTTTCATATCTAAAGTTTATTGTCCGTAAAACAACAAGACTGTTCAATAAAAGCAGTTTTACCCGTACAAGTCTTTGCCACAAACATATATAGCACCAAGTTATCCTGTCCGGGTAAAGAGATCTGACTAAGCAAACATTTTTACCCCAGACTGTGTAAACCAGGTGGAACGGTTGTGCAAAATGACAAATTATATCCCAGCAGGAAAGTAACTGGATTAACCTAGCTCCTCACACACTGACATTGCTGTGAAGTGATTTTTAGGAAGGCAGCATTTTATATAACTGTTGAGCTGTCAGCAGGGCTCTACTGAAATACACTTTAAAAGTCATGTAGAGACTGCCAGAGCCTGATGCAGGGAACAGGCGATTACCATTCACACTGGTTTTGCATGTGATCTGGGAAAAAAACCCTCAAAGCAACTGAGCACCAAAAAACTAGCCAAAAAACCAGCAAAGCCCAGCTGCAGGCAGCCTGCAAACAAGCCTGCTGGGATGCAGCTTGCTGTATAATCTCCAAGCTACATTCCAGGCCAACAGCCATGCTTGGGCACACAGGGTTCCCAAGACCCTGTACCAGCAGGTGAGGGCACCCACAGAAATCTTATCCTAAAGGTAACCCTGTGCCCCCACACCTCCATCTGAAACCCCTTCACTTGGCTTGGGCTTAAAATCACTTCTTGATGCTCCAAATAAACGAAGTTCATAGTTCTACTTGGGAAAAATAGCCTGGACAGATCCTTAGTCCATAAATGAGAGACAAAATAGAAGTCTGCAGTGTTTACTGGAAAGTCAGCGTTTGTTACTAAAACTGTGCTGGCTATGCATACCTGAATAGCATGCTAGCCAAGGCTTTTGTTTATGCAAGCAATGCAAGCTTTAAGCTACAACTTTTGCAATATTTTCATTAACTCAACATTTTTCTGCAAACTACATTTAGACTCATGGAATGAGGTAAGAACAGCATGAAGTCAACAGGTCTCAGCTTCAGTGCACTGGTGCCTTGATTTTACCTTATGACTTTTTTTAAAGGACATTCTGCAGCACAGTTCTGAAGGTTTGGCAGAAGGTAAAATGACTGTGTGGTTGATCATTGCTTTGACTACTTACAAAGTCATACCTAGAAGCCTGAGAGTCCTACTCCAGGGACTTCTTCCCCCCCCTTTCTCTGTATAGTATATGTCAAAATGAATCTGCAAATTGGTTGAAATCTGTCAAAAACCAAATTATCATCAGTGAATATGGTAGGTCTACATATAGTTAAGGTTGCCTGACACTTCTCATTTTAAGACCTCATTTTCTATTGCTTATAACTTTACCACACATTAGCAGTTAGGGCTGAAATTTTCCATGCTGTGTGTCAGCCTGAGGCTGAATTTTATTTTGCAAGAGTAAGAATGTATCAGCTAGAAGCACCGAGCTTAGTGCAAAGTAAGTTTGTGAATAAGGGTAGGGAGGAACATGTTGGTTTTCTCCCGTGTTACATTTTTCACAGACATATTTGAGAAGCTCAAGAGCCTTCACACTTTGAGACAGACCCTTTGAAGCATCACTGCTCTGATACCACAGATGTGCCTTTTGCCATCTCATACATTATCACTTAAAATTATAACGGATCACAGTATAAAATACTGAAAAGTTGCAGTTTGTACGTGATATGATTTGCAAAGGTTTTGGTGGAGGTTGGCTGCCAACCTCCAAAGCTCCCTTCTGCAAAGAGCACGGACCAGGGCAGAGGGTCTGAGCTGAGCTTGTGCTCCAGCCATCTCTTCCATGTGCCAGGCAATGCTTTGGCACAGGGACTACGTGCAGAAAATCCCCATCACACTCTCAAGATGCAGCAAGGGAACAGCTTGGAGGAAAGAGGAATGAGGCACAGGTTGCAAAAGCAAAGGCAAGCAAAGAGTAAGGCAAAAAAGAAATGTCTTTTAAAGCACTGAGCCTGACCTGTCACTCCCATAACTTGATTTTTCTGACTGTTTAGCAGTTCTAAAAGAGACTGCTTTCCAAGGAGGCAGCCATGCAGCTGGTTGGGGTACAGGTCCCCATGTGAGCCAACTGGAACAGGTACCCATGCTCCCAGCTCAGCCTACAAGCTTTCATGGTCCCTGGGACTCGACTTGCTGAGTCTGTCTCGGGGGTGAGCCCAAAACAGCTTGATGCCACCCTCTGCTGCTCTCTGTAAGCACAGCGAAAACAGCTAGTGGCAGCCATAAAAACTTAGAGATGCAAAAATGTCCCCAAAAACCTGTCCCCAGCAACCTGTGTGGCCCCCAGGTTACTGCTAACAGACACCTGTGGCCTGACAGTGCTCTGTCGTGCTGCCCCAAGGGATGGACGTCCCACACACATCCCATTTCACCTCTCGCCCTTCAGCAAAAAATCTTAGGAAACGATGACAACCCCTGGCTTGTAATTTACATTCTCTGCTTTTCTAAAGCTTTGTGAGAAGAGGAAATGGGGCTTTAACCCTCACCACTGAGCAGAGGAGGGTATCCCACACCCTAGAGCCCTGCAGTCCAGGCTCGGAGGCAGAGCAAGCACACCCCATAGCTGAAGGGGGAAAGGCAAATGAGGGCTGTCTCTCCTAGGAGATATTCCCTGCTCAAAAACCTCCTGTACAGGTAATGGGCAACTTCTGCACACATTGCCATGGGTGCCACTGGCCAGCAAGGTCACCCACCCCAGCAGCTGGCTTGATATCCCACATATATGAGGCCTGCACAAACCACAAGCAGCAGCAAAATTACGGACTCAAGAAAAAGAAAAATCACAATACCCTTCAGTGTGAATTTGTGACCTGGCATCCACCAGTACCTGCAAATAAGGGTTACTCTGGCAGCTTCTGTATCTGCACACGAAAATTAAACTACAGTGCTTGGAAGGGACACGGATTACTGAGCCATCATCAAAATGTTTGGCCTGGGGAGTTGCAGCGCTGCATCCACACGTTGCACTGCGGCTGCAAGAACACCCCCCCGAAAAAGGCTCTGCCAAAGCCAGCAGCGTTTTCCCACAAATATGATTACACTGACTTTAATTAGGTAACTGGCTCAGTGGTTTTGATTGTTTCAATTGGGTAAGCACGTGACAGGGATTGATGTGTGTAACGAAGATGAATTTTAAAGATAAGTGTTCATGCTGAAGTGGTGGAGCAGGCACGTTTGTCGCTGCCCGAGGACGAAAGAGCAGAAGTACAAGTGGGAAGAGCTCCTCTCTCCGCTCAGCCAGTGATTGCTGACCTCTGTTTTTCATTATTCCTAGGAAGTGGTCAGTTAACCCTCATCAGAAAGCAATAAACCGTGACAGAGAGCGCTGATTAATGCACTGCTCCCCAACAGGGTCAGGCACGAGGAGAAACCCACGGCGGGCTTCTGGCAGTTTTAAATGGCCATTAGTTATAGTTGTGCAAAATGGAATTAACCCAGCTAATCGAGCACTGAGGAGCCACGCTTCTGCTGAGGTCAAGGGTTCCCAGGAAACAAAAGGTACACTATGTTTACATACAGAGAAAAAAAACACCTAAAAAACTCCCGAAAAAAACCCAAACCCTGACAGGCTGATTAATAAAAATGAATGCTTACAATAAATTTGACCAAACAGTGAATAAACATAATACCTGCACTGTACATATTAACTGAGGGAAAGTCCCAGAGTAAAGGACAAAAGAAAAGCAACAGATTGCCTTCAGCAGCCTACTAGAACATGCTCCAGGATAGCTGCTGCACTGCAGCAGGTGGCCCTGTTTAGATCCCTGTCCCCAAAATCCTTCCTGACTTTGAATGGGATGAAGGATTGCACAATCCCAATAATGCACTTGCATATGGATTTTGGATTAGCCCCACTTGCATTATCTGGCAATACCTCAGATCCACCATTCCCTGCAGAATCTGAGTGGGCACCTTGGGCTGTAGAAGCACACACAGCATTTCCCACCTTATTCCTTGTGGGAAACAGGTGTTCTTGCATTGTGAGCTGTTATTGAAGGCTTCAAGGACACAAAGAATGGTGACAGTAACAAGGACTTTCTCACTTTCTTTATGGAATGGTAATAGAAAATACAAAGAGTGAGAATGGCAATAGGAAGGGCTGAAATGAATTTCAGAAAGATGATACTGTCCTTCAGTTTTCTATTTCTGGAACATTTTCTAACTCAATGGAAAAAGGGATGCTCAAGTAAGCAAATTCATCCAAATGCTGCTCAAAACCCCTCTGCTGTCCAACCCTCTTTTGTCTCATCACAGAGCTTTTAGCATGTACTAATACATATGTTTGGCTTGTGCTTTTATGCCCTTCATTTTTTCATAAGCTTTCCACGAAGGATCTTTTATTATTAAACAGTCAGTGAAAGAGTTCATCCTTGCCGTATTTCCTCTTCCTACTTTGAAATGAATAATTTACATGGAATAATTGCTAGGTATTCTTTCTAAATTTCTTACACGGAAGTGGATTCCTTCAAGAAATAGAAGGGAAGCAAGAAAAGATGAAGCTCAGTGTAAACCACTGTGTCCAAGTGCTTGCACTATTTTCCAGCACCATAATTTATTTTATAAAGCTGTATGCAATGTTGCTGTATTAAAATATAGTGTACTTGACAGACTGCCTGCTGCCCTACATTCAGCACAGAGTTACCTGCATGATGACAGTGCAGAAGCATGGAATATGAAATACTACTCGTAGTTCTTAGGGCTTTATAGACCACTTGAACATCCAGAATTCAACTGCCTGGCTGTTTACACCTTGCATATGAAGCCATTAACAACCATCCTCCCCCAAAAGAAATGAGTGTACAACCTGATAGTTTCAGGAATACGGTGCTATCACTGTAGGAATACTCTCTTCCTGTTATCACTAAAAAGACTGCAAGTAAAAGGCATAATTTTTTAAGTAGGTTAGTGTCTTTTCATTCTCTTTTTTTAATTTTATGAATAGCTTAGTATGCCAGTGCACACAACCTAAGAAGTACTTATTATTATTTTTTCCCAATAGTCCATCATTATCATTCTGTTGTATCAGAGAAAATTAGCACCTATCACTTACATAATTTCAAGCAGTATTGTTAAGAGTGGAATTTGCATGCATGATATGGTGTATAGGCTAACACAAGTCCATTTGCTAAGTCCACGTGGTAAAATGGATGAATAAATAATTGAATGCTGAGCTCCAAATATATAATTATTCTTAGAAAAAAAATTAGAGCACGAGTCTGTGAAATACATATAATAATACTCATCTACAGCTAAACACCCAAGACAAAAAAATGTCCTTTCAGAAATGGAATTATATAGTTAGATGCCTAAAATGCTTATAAGAAACTTTCATAAATGCCCAAGTGTTGAAAGTACAGAACTATTGCACTTCTTCCCCACAGGCATTAGCTTTAAATTAAAAAAGCCATTCTAGCCTAATCAAGAAGAGGCTTATCAGAGAACTTGTGCAGAGCATGAAAAAGGTTTGTAAACCTTCAAACTGCAGTTTGGATTGTTCCTGTTTAAAACCCTTCCAGCTTGGTTTTCCAGCCCTGCTCCCACACACGGCATCCTTCAGTCCTCCCTGGGAAAGCAAGGTTACCTTTTTTAACACCAGCCCTCACCCTGCTCTGGAATCAGCCTGGCTGCTGTCACGGTGTGGGAATTGTTTGCCATATGTCCCCTTCCACCACACAGGATCACATCAGTTTTTTGCTACATGAAGGGAGCAGGTTTTGCAACAGCAAGTTCCAAATGTCAGGTCCAGTCCTCCTCTGTCCGGGAGAGCACCATAAACTCCTTTCCAGAGGAAGTAAAATAAACAGGCAGGGTACACACGAGGGAAATATGCTCTAGGTCTTCTGCCTGGTAGCCCAAAATGAATGCAAATACATCATGAATGGCAAATGAGTAGGGAAAATGTCACTATTCTGGGTATGGTTTTCCACAAGAGTCAAGAAGAATTAAAGGCAAATGAAATGAGATGTAAAAATCTGATAAAAACGCCTTAATGCTGAAAGCAATGACACTTCTTCTGGAAAAAGTGCGAAATGTTAAATTACCAGTATAAAAATATTCAAAATATTTACCAGAATGTTCAGTAACATGCAAATGGCAATGCCTTTTGTTGGCATCTTGCAAGACGAGTCCAAAAGTTTTAAAGAAGCACAATTTTCTTCAAAACCACCATTACGCTCTTTTTCTGTAATACGGACATCATATTGTGTTTTAAAATAATGTATCTGTCTTTCTATTGCAGAAACTATTCCCATTTTGGCATTTTTCTCACCCTGTGACTTGTCAGCCTACGTTCTGAATCTCTAGAATAAATTTCTAAACCGTAACCTTTCCACATTTATTTTCTGAGGCATTTATGTAGCCTTTTTGAATTTCTTCAGACATTCTTTTCCAGGCACTGAGTAGTTTCATTAAACAGAAAAACCTACTGCCTAAAGCAGTAATTCCATTACAGATTTTTGCCCTTATTACTGGTCCTCTGGCATTACCATTGAAGAAAATCTGTAGATGGACCTTTTATAAAGTTATGATTTAATAAATCAGAAAAACAAAATCTGTTAGGAAGACTGGAAGGATTCAGGTGTCGCTTCTGTCTTTAAGAAGAGCAGGAATATATGTATTTTTTTTAATGGAGAGGATGGTCAAACAGGTTGCCCTGAGGAGTTCCCACTAATGGAAGTATCAGCATGTACTAGAGAAGCTGCATTACAGCCTTCCCAAATTCATTCCAGCCAAATGGTTTAGGCACCTATTGAGCTCCAAGCAGCTTTCCTAGGAAGCAGCACCATTATCCATGTTTCCTGCACATGACTGCATCCTAGGAACCTTGCTCTGGCTGCTGTTGCTGAACAGGTAAGAAATCTCAGACTTCCCAACACCTCAAAACCTGAATTCTGATCTAACTCTCCATGTCTCTCACCACATTTTGTCTTACTTCTACACCCTTGGCCCTGCCTTGCCAGACTTCTAGCTTATCCTGGGGATAATGTGGATGGTGATTTAGGATGAATCAGGACCGAAGTCAAAAGGACTCTCGCCCTTGAAGTCCACATTCACATGCTACTCAGAAAAAAGTACACAAAGGATTACAGAGATTTAAAGAAGAGAGAAAGGGAGAAGGGACAAAGTCAATGCATAAGGCAGGCACCCTGGAGAACTGGCATCTCCTTTGCCATGGGCTTATTTTATAATAATAAGCAAGAAAAAATACTAATTATCCTCCCTGTTTCCTGAATATCCAACTTGTGATCCAGAGTCTGATTTGCAGTGGTTTAAGTGACCATTGCTGCAAGTAAAATCAATGGAAACTGCACTCTGGACTAAGAGCTATATAATGCCAAGTACATCTGCCCCTGAGGTCCTAAATATCATAAATCATGAATCCCAAATCAGTGAGTATGTCTGAGCTTCATCTGTGCCTTATCTCCTCAACTGTAAAATAGGGGTAATAACCACTCATCTCATAAATTAAACAATGCTTGTGAAGCACTTAGGTATTAGTGAAAGCACCACAAAAATAGCTTTGTAAGAAATGCGTAATTATGTATTCTGAGCAAGAGATGAATAGTAATCAGCAGTGAAGGCACAGGACCATACATGGGGCAACGAAAAGAATATAAGATATTGAATAGCTGCTCATTAATTGAACACTATCCAATCTGTTCAATGAACAAGGCAGAGGTGTAATGGAAAAAGCTGTATGGGATTGTGTTATTAAGGCTGAATTAGGAATCATTACATGTGGTGCAGATGAACAAAGACGACGCAGGCCACTAATGTTCATTACTTTCATACTTAGTGACGATTTTGGAAACTTTCTCTTCTTTTTCCTCTCCCCAATATATTTTAAAAATAGAAAACTTAAAAAAAATCAACCAGCTCAATCTCAGCTCAAACCCCCTGAGACCCACCACTGCACCTAAGGTAAGAAACCACCAAGGAGCAGTAACCCAAACTGCTTGTTTCTACTTGCTCTTAGCATAGACAAGGTAGGTACAGAAGCCAATCATCATCACCACTCTTGAAATAGGTGGGAACGGACTGATTACCTCATGTTCCCTATTTTAGGGCCCTGGATTTGGCAACTCAACAGTGAGAAATGGCACCAAATAATTTTGTAGGTTAAAAATAGGTAATATATTTTTGGTCTAACAAAATCTTCTCTCCTTAAACAATACAGACCTGTGGGCTTCAATGCTGACCAGGGGCCATTATTGTTTCTAAAAAACCTGACAAAACTGCCTCTGTCAAAGTCTAGACTTCAAACCTAACAGAGACACTCCCAAACTTCAACAACCTAAAACTGTGCTCCAAAAAAAGGATGAAATCCTGGCTTCATTTAAGGCAATGGGAGATTTGCCATTACCTTTCCCACTCTATTTATATCCGAGATGCTAGCAGATGCCTTGTTCTCTCTGTCTACAACAGACAGATCTGTATGTACATTCTCTCTCTATTTTTTATTCTTTTTTTTTGTCTGAAGACTGTTTTCCCATCCCCTTATTTAAAATGGGATTAGGAGGCACAAAAAGATGCTTTCTTTCTAGCTTTATACATTTATTTTCCAGTTTTATCTATTAAGAATTTCTTTCAGCCACGACACTGCAAAAATTCCTTATCTCTAACATTGGAGTGCTGATGGCCCCTTGCAGGATTGCCCCCTTTTGGCTTTTAACTACTTATCCTGAGACTTGAAGAGCCTTTTCAGGCTTGAAAAATTTTCAGGAACTTGACGGTTGTAGAAGTGAAGTGCTATTTGGTCCTAAAAGTGAAAATTATAACACTGCTTCTAGAGGCTGCTGAGGCAGGCAGATAACAGCATTTTATAAAGTAATATCTCTTAAGAAGCACTACCATAGCTGTGAGGAGCTAAAGCATCTAATTAAGGATGTTTTATGATATTTTCTGTGTTTTATGCTGTTTGATACAGATCGTGTCGATCTCTTTCTGTCCAATTGCAAATTCCAATTTAAATGTCCGCTCATGCTTTAGTTATCCCTTTAGTTGTACAGTATCAGGCATTACTAAACAAAACAAAAACCCATCAGCAAAAACCTGATGGGGCCTGTGGGGTACCCACAGAGGCTTAGCTGGGTAGGATGGAGTTCTTTCTGGAGTGTTTCACTTTCCTCAGTTTTTTTGTTTAATTCAAAATGAGAAAAGTCATTGCAGGAGACATTTGTCTGCTAGTACAAATACAAAGCAATTCTGGCTTATGCAAGACCTAAACACTTTACATCAATTTTAAAAACTGAAGTTCTGTATTCCTGTGAAGATCTAGTCATTCACCATCATTACAAATGGAATATTCTAAAAACGTATTAGTTAGTCCACCCTCTCTATTACTCACACTTCCTCCATATTCAGAGTCAGTTGAAGTCTCCAGCATCACCAGGATACAGCATTAGCCAAAAGAGACCTCTTTGGCTTATCCTTTTCTATCACAGAGAACTAAATTATATCATTGGATACTTCTCTTATGAGCAATTTCAAAGTAGGCACTTAAATCCTTCTTACTCTTTTCAGGAAAGTGCCCCCACAAAAGTCCCTCTTTTTTGGTGGCTTACAGCATTCCCAAAATAGCTTTTTAGTAAATTATTCTTATTTCAGTACAGGTCTTAGTTCAAAATAAATTCTCCTCCCTCTCGGTTGTCTATTCCTCAACTGTGAAATATTTATAGACAGCAATCACGTCCCAACTCAGACTCTTTTTGGGTAGGCTAAAAAAAGCTAAAAGCATTCAGTCACCTGACATAAGATAAATTTTTATTTCCCAGATCATTTCAAAAGCTCTCAAGTGTTTACTTGACTCTGAATCAAGCTGTCTTTAACATGCTGGTGACCAGAAGCATACTCAACACTCCACAAAAGCATCCCCAGCATCACTTATTCCATGACAGTGTGAATACTTCCCTGATGGCTTGAAGTACTTGGTGCATCTGAATTTTACACATCCATTTTGTGCAACTACACTACACAAGTGGCTCAGCCAACTTGGAACTTCTGCCTAGAAGATTAATTTCCCAGGAAGCACCCCGTCTATCTTTCCTATAGGAAAAGAGATCCATTCCTTTTTTAAGGAAAAGGCAGTTGACATATTCAAGAAAACTCAACTAACTGCAGTAGCATTGGAACATTTGCTCCAGTTTCAAGTAGCCAAATATTTGTGGCTACTTGAAATCAGCATGCACTGACAGGGCCATCCCCCCTCTAGGAAGACTCTGACTTGCTGGGATGCTACCCTGTGATGTGTTAAAAAAGAAAATAACAACAACAACAAAAAATTACTGCAACTGTAGAAGGTAAGCACGTAAAAGTCTGTATGGTGCTTGAATTTATGGTAATGGAATTGGGCTTCTGCCCAAGATAAACCAATCTTACCACTGCATCCATATTCCATTTACTGGGTATCTGTGCTTGTGCAGGCTGGCTATCACCTACTGAATATAGTATTTTACAGATGAAGCAGGCTAGAAATTAATATTCATAAAACAAAGAACAAAAGACAAATGACAGAGTGCAGGAAAAGAATAGTTGCATGCAGCCCTGTGCGTGCGGTTTTCAAGACTAGACAGCTGCCCACATTTAAATTCTCATCCTCATACTCATCTATCCCTCTCCACAGCAACACCAGCTCACACAGTAAATAAGTTACCCTCAAAAAACCTGCAAATGTTGGGAAGACTTGGGGGAGGGAAGAAATTATTAGTGCTTTTGGAAAGGAATGAATGCAGACTTTCAGCTTCCTTGATATGAAATATTTTTTGTATCATTTTCACAGCTATTAACCAACTTATGTTCTTTGTGGCACTGCAGCTGCTAAACCCACTCATTCTGTGCTTGTTTTCAAAGCAAGGCACTCCGTCACCTTGGTGGTTCCCAAATCTCCCCCCTCCTAGCTGAAATGCTACCACATTATGCTTGGTCCCCTGGTGTTCCACTTCACATTCACCTGAATGCATCCAGCATTTTTTTACTGAACATTGGACACTGCTTTCCGTGCAGGCCATGTATTCCAAAGAGCCACAAGGAAAGATTTTCCTCACGTTTCACTTCTCCCCAACTTTAAAATATTCAGTTGCAATGTATGTTAGATCCTTTACTCTTTCCTTTTTATTCTTATGTCTCAGCTCTTGCTGCTTGGGGTTTTTTTTTTTTTTCCTCCTCCTTTTTGGGGTCCCATTGCAAATATTTTTAGCACCTTCCTCCTACCAGTCTCCTCAGCTCTGAGCCCTTAGTAACTAAAGCCAGCCTGGAGAAGGAATGAAGACTTCATTTCACAGAGCAATACTGCCTGCCAGAGCTAAACCCAGGAAAAGTCCTTTTCATGTATCTATGCAAGCATGGAAGGCTGGTGGCAGCTTCAAACCTATAATGACTTAATTATTTAAATTTTATTTTACACCTATTAACCATAGCATATCAAGTAAGAGTAGCAGCTGCTACATGAATCTGACCAGCTCACTTGCCCTCAGCAGATCACCCATCTGCTTGCTCTTCACCTAATATTTCTGTTTGATAGGTTGTAAAACAGATTCTTGCAACAGGTCAGGAACAGAGTCAACTTCAAATCCCACATAAAAATTTCTATGAAAACATATGGACATCTATACTGAGTGATGTCAAATTTAGAGAGGCCAGGGACCTTAGGAAAGTGGATAAAAGGAAAATTGCAGCCTGCTATGGAAAAACACTGACTCCATTACAGTGAATGAACAGAAGAGTGGAGAGTGAAGAACTGTATGTATAATTAATTATATTAATACAGACCTACAAAATTCATGGGTGCACACACTGCAAAATGGTGTGCAAAATGCCTGTTATGTGGCAATTTCAATTTCATACAGCATAAAAAGTATTGCTTTTTTAAATGATCTATATGGTAAAATCATTTAAAATTATCTGTTCACCAGTAGCATTCTGTAAAAAGTTACGTTAATTAGGCAAATTATTCAAGAGTTATGTATGTTAACATTTCTCATACCTTGATAAGTTTTCTACTTCAACTGAAATGAAAACAAAACCAAAAAAACAAGGGAGGCACACAGAGAGAGTCTTTAGTTTATCTTCTGCTAGGGCGTATAAAGCCTTGGGAAGTTGTTTCACTTACAGTGCACAGCAAAAGCACCTGTTTCTGAAAAAACAGATAGGATTTCCTTGTTCCTACGCTGCTCACTTAGGGGCACAGCAGGTTTGCTACACCCAGGAGGCATCAGATCAGACTGAAAAGTTTCCTTCAGCCAAACTATCCCTCCACTCTAAACTGCCAAAAGTTCAGGTGAGAAAAAAACCCCACAACCCTATAAACTTCTGTTGTTGTGCCTGTGGTTTTACTTCAGAGCTGGAGAGAAATTTATTTTTTTAACTTAAAATTGAAAAACTAGCTTTAAGGTTAACCTTCTGGAACAGAAATCAAGAGCAGAATCTGATCTTTACTGAATTATCCCATCTTTGTATTTTAAAAAAAGGACAAGCTTCCCTATAACTGATTCAATATAATTTTTAATGCTTCCATTTTAAGTAGCCAAAAATCTCCAAGCAAATATGCAAAATAACTTAAAGAAAACAGTCATTTTCGCTGTAATCTTTAGCACCATATGGAAATGAAAAAATGCCCTCCCTTTTTCTTACTTCCAAGCCAAAGGAAGAATAAAAGATTAGCAACTTACGAAACAATATAAATTTTGATTTAGGAGAGATTACCTCATACTTGTCTGGAAAGTGAACAAATGAAGACTGAAAATGCAATGCATAGGCAAGAACAGCTGTGATTTCTGACTTCAAGCCTGTTACTCTCCTTAGAGAAAGCTGCTTCAGTGGAAAAATAGAAGACAAGCCTGGCCAGGTGCTTTAGGTTCCCTCACAGTACAGCATATTTTCAGCATATGACTCTATTTTGATCATAAATTCAAGTTCAAATGACTTTAGGATTGGCCATATCGGTAATTGAGGAAAAAACCCAGAGAGTAAAATTAACCTATGTAAAAATGTATTCTAAATGTATATACCTTAACTTTTGCAGTGACACCATTTACCAACACTTTTACAGTCTAAAGATTTTTAATGTTTGCAAGGCAGATCAAACTTATGTTAATGACAAAATCACGTTTCTTCATACCAGCCTCCTGTTCATCAGTCAGTCATCAAAAGGTCTGTGCCTACTTGATACTAAAACTAGTACTTGGATAATTTACAGCCTTGGATTTAATGCCATCTGAAATTACTTTTGAAATTTTACCAATAAACCCATTTCAATACTTTTTTTGGTCTACAGCTCTCCTTCTCCTAAATCCGTTAGACATTTCCCGAAAGTTCCAAGATACGATTAACTGGGAATATAATTACCAGATTTATAATTTGAAATGGAAACTTTAGTCTCGTTGTTCTTCTTAGTTTCTTGGTTTTAAATTCCAACACAGTTGTTATTTTCTGTTATAATCTCTCTGGTTTTGTAGGATTTCAGAGGAGCCCAAAGGAACTGGCAGTCAATGGCTGTTCAAAGTGTGCTGACAATGTCAGAAATTCCAGCTGAGACCCAAAAAGCTGGGTAGTGCACAGAGTTCTCTCTCTCCAAATCCCTCTTTTCTCTGTTTCCATGCTTTTTGACCCAATTTGTTTCCCCACTTCATAGGCTGATAGAGGGGCTGAGTTGGAGAAGACCTTTAAAGGTCCTTGCAAAGAGCAGGGACATCTTCAACTGAGGAATGTTTAGTGGATCAAGAAATGTGTGTGTCCCTGTGCTACAAATATTTGTTTCAATTTTTTCAAATAGGAAGCCTCAGGAGGGGGTGTTTTATTAGTCCTGTTCCCAACTGAAAAATTTATGACGGCTCTACAAGAAACCTCTTGTTACAGAACTACCTACAAAAACTTTTATTTATATAGATTGTGCCAGGATGTTTGAAGCCAATATGTGTGCTGCATTTTTGCTGTGCCCTTTTGGGGCTAACACTCTACAATATATAAAAAAAAGTGCAAGCCAAGACAAAATTTCAGTGTCTGCCTAGCAACAATGCTACTGGTAGCATCAAGAGCATCAGTCATGTGCATACCAAGAAGTCTAGACAGTGTTCACATACCACTGGTGGGTACACGTATGTTACTATAATGACTCTAAAAAATGTATTTTAAAATAATTTAAAACACATCAAATTTTTAGGGATGACAGGGTAGCTTTCCCTTTCATTTTCTGATTTTTTTTTGCTTAATTTGCAAACTTTCTGTGATTACTGATCAGTTTTAATTTTTAATTACATTTTAAAAAATGTCTTTCTATGCCTGATCAGAGAGTAATCCTTTCCTAATAATTTTGGCTTCTGAGGCTTGAAAACACAGTGTTGCTGCTCTGTTAACTCCTAAAGGGACTCCTTAGTAATTTTTCATAAATTCCTGTAAATCTGGATGGAAGCATCCATCACAGTAGGTTGGAAATCAGCAAAAGAGATGTAAATGTGGACAAAGAGTACCTTGAAATTACAGTGATTCAAGACTGCAGAGGAAGCTTTCCTGGGAGGCAGGAAAGGAGGAAGGAAGACAACAGTAGGTGCTGTCACTTCACACAGTATGTGCAGGTGTATGGAGAGCTTCACCATCACCACCACCCAACCAAAAAACATCTTCTCATGATTCAGGGGACAGCTCAGACGTGGATGTCTGAAGAGCCATCCATGATGTGGTGTGGAAGTACATGGAGGAAATCACTCAGCCAGAAAAAGGAAGGTTTTTCCAGTTCATGTGCTATATCAAGCAACTACATTCTCAAGAAGAAGTTGGGCAATGAGGACATCAAGGTCAGCTACTGCACAACTGTAAGAGAAGATGCTTTCAGCAAAGGGAAACCTTTTCCATGTCCTTATAACTTTGGGAAGTTAATTTCAATTAGATTGACACTTCTGATGATAGATAGATAAATAGATTGATAGACATTCCACGAAGTCATGACTTCAATGACGCACAAGCCCTCCAGGTCTATTTAACAGAGAGCTAAATCCTTATTGCCATCAGAAGTAGATGTAATGATCACAGAAGAAATTAATCACACCTCACACTGCCTCACTCTTCTCAGTGCACAAGCTGGACACCATATTAAGAGCCTATTTTTTTCCTTTTAGGTTTTTACCCATGAAGATAAATCAGTAAGTAGCTATCTCCTAGTTATCTGTGGTTGTAAGAACATTTACTCATCAGCAAAGACTTCCAAAAACCTATACGGCATTTATGCCCTTTGCATGCCATGAACTCTTATTATCAGATACTAAAAACCATTTTTCCACTTGAAGAAGTTGCTTACAAAATCTGTAAATGTCACTCAATAATTTTTTTTTCATATTAACAACTTAAAAATTTACCAAAAGCAGAAAACACACAGGAAAATTTATATGTGTATACGTATATTTCTTTTTTTTTTAAAAAAAGGAATAGATTTTGTCTCTTGTGTTGATATTTTTTGTTTTGTGTTTTCTTACCTTCTACTGCTCTCTTGAAGAAAACTTTACAGCTGCCACATGTGACCACCCCATAATGACATCCAGATGCCTCATCTCCACACACCAAACACACTTTGGAAGGTCTTGAAGATCCAGTTGATACACTTCTCAATGAAGAGCTGGAGTGAAAACAATCAAACAAAACAGCTATGAATATTTCAAATCACACCAGCCATAATACAAAGTTCAATTAAGAATTTATAACAGGTATATTGCTCAAGGCACATAACAATTAGGAAACCACAACACTTTCTGGCAGTGCCTAGCTGAATACATGAATTGCTTTAATTAGTAAGTGCAATATTTTTATTATCTGTTTTAAAACACCCATAATGTATCAATGTCAATGTGAGAAGTTACCACAAGGGCAGTAGAATTTATTGGCAGCAGATGATTAAAACTGAAAATAAAAAACAAACAAACAAACAAAGCACTCTGGCAGCAACCTGGCAGCTATAAATTTTCTTTCTGTTTCTTTATTTGTTTGAAGCCTTCACAGCTAAGGAGTACCTGTAAGGAAAGCTCTAAGGCATTTGATGAAGCAGGGTGGTATGTACTCCCTGTCTGTGCTCCTGTTTACCACTGCAGTAGTCCATGAGCTTATTTCTGATATTCCTGCAACTTAGCAGCTTACTTCCAATGTAGTTTTGAAGCCTTTGTACATTCTGCAAGTGCAGAAGATCCTCCCAACATGCCTGTAGGTGCCAGAAAAGCAGCACTGGAGGTTCAGACCATCCTGAAGCTTCGTAGAGTGATGCACCTCGCAAGCCCTACTTCAATCATCTACCTCTGTCTTAAACTACAGGGCACCTTTAGGAAACATTTTCCACCGGCAACTCTCAAGGACAGTGCTTTCCAAAAACAAGTCACATCTCCTGATCCTGTGAGTTTCCTCCCTCCCTTCTTCCCCCAGGAACTGGAAATGCCACCCTAATGCAATGGGCATGCTTGGAGAGACGTGCCAGATCCTGAAGGAGACGAAAGCTTTGGATCCCTCCCACGTCTCCATGGGGCTGGAGAAAGGATCTCCTTCCACACAGCCTCTCTTCCCCAGGTAAACGTGACCTCCTGCATTTCTTACATGTTATGTCCCTGAACGCTGCCAAACACCTACAAAAACAATCCTGAAAGACGTCACACAAGTAGGGAAGTTATCAGGTACTTCAAACTGCAGGTCACAGGCTATTTGTCCATCAGCCACTGGGAAACGAGGTAGTCTTAATTCAAATATGAAGTCCACAGGTAGTCTTAATTCAAATATAAGATAATCAGCTTGCTTAAGAAATCTCAAAGTATGAACCCTTTGCCTTTTTCCAAATTTCTAACTTCCCTCAAGGAGGTATGCAGAGGCCAAGTGATTTATCCACGGGGCACAGCTCGAATGTCACTCCAAATGAGGGACCGCAGCTCCCCTGGCCTACAGCTTTACAGCAACATCAAATCTAAATGCCTGCTTAAATGACAGTGTTCAGGTGTTAATCAAAACGTTCCAAATAGTATTCCTGCTCTTGTCTGCTCCCTAGTCTGTTAGATTTACTAGTTTTAGCCCTTGTGCTATTTTATACTCTCATTACATAACATCACACTACTTGATAATTGCTAGGTGATGGCATTAGCTCATCTGTTAAGAGAGAAAGCCTCACCAAATCCATGTTAAAATAAAATAAGTTCTGTGTGCTCCAGTCACAGTCATACCTGCACACGCTGCATTAATTTACCCTCAGGAAAAAGTAACTTTTCCAGGATTTGCCAAGGCTGTGCTGGTATTCAGCTCTGATATGTTAAGGCAAAGAAAAGGACTTTCTCCCTCCAGCACGTTCCATACTGCATGAAAAAAATTAGGCCTCCCATTAAACAAAATTCTTCAAAAGGTCTCTGTTTTCTAGAGAAAATGCCAATAACCTGGAAAACTCACCTTGAAAATTCTCTTTCTTTCACTGCAAACATCAGTATTTTGCCTGAGAAGGGAAACATTTCAATTCTGACATAAGACCGAAATATCTCAGGGGATTTGTAATTTTGATGCTGCTTGTTCCCATTTCTTCATAAGACTGGCAAAAACTTTCCTAGTCTTTCCTGAAAGAGGTCAGTGTATTTTTTTAATATCTAAAAAAGAGGTAATTTTATTAGAGAGCTTTTCCTGTAGAGAAATGGAGGTTTCCAGGGTATCACAGCAGTGTGCATGATTTTTATATATATATACACACGCACATGCTTCTCTATATATACATACTGCATATATATATGTAATTATGTATTATTTTTAGTTGAAATAAATTGTCATGTAGGATTTGCAGAAGGTGGGAGAGCCTTTTTTTAGATACAAGCTACCCTACAAAATTACACTTGCACAGAATTATTAGGTTAAAAAAAAAGTCAGCAAAGACACATTAAGACACCAGTTGATCCATGGCTATTATTAAATGCCTCCCTAAGACGCAATCCATAGCATATTTTATACATTGCTCCTCTCCACTGACGACTTGAATACAACCGGAAGGTACAGCCTGAATACAAAGTATGTATTCAGCTACTCAGCCACAGCATCACAGGTGGAAGCTTAACATTCCAGAATTAAATCAAACTAACTCATTCTTTTATTCTGTTTAATGTGTTAAAATACAGATGAGGCGTTTTCATTCTTAACAGGAGTATCAAACACGGAGTTTTCTCAAATACTTTACTGCAACACTGATATTTGCTGTTGGCACTTCAATCTCCTCCACCTTGTGCCACCTCTGGCTATGATTTTCTTCAATGAACAATGTTTGGCTTGTTTTTAAAATCTCTTATGTTCTCTTTCACCCATGCTATACCAGAGTATTTGCCAATTCAAAATGCTGTTGTAATACCTCACACAAATGTAAAGTGGTGCAAATAATAAAAGGCTCAGCCCAAAAATATGCTCAAATCACAAGCAAAACCTCAGGATAAGGTGTTCTCTCCATGGAAGCTTTTCTTTCTGAACAAGGCACACACAGATGGTTGTACCTTTTCCTCCTAAATCTCTCTCTTTTCCGGCTGTCATCCCTTTCCTTGGTGACCATTGTGAACAAGATCTGACTGATGAGGGACCTACCCCTTTGGCCTCTATTTCAAGGCCAGACATCCAGTGTGGATGACATTAAAAGACAGTTCATTTATTCACCCCTTTTATTAAACCAATTCTTTTTATTAATCGTTATAGCTCTTTATTCTATATTACGCACAGGCAGAAAAACAACACTAAACCCCCCACGCTGAAATTACTTCTCATGCATGCTCCAAGTTAAATATTTCCCTTTGCATTAATTTTCCACAGCAACATGCCATAAATTTCTGCCCAGTAAAAATGCCTAATATAAATTGGCATGTGGGAAAAGTTACAGGCAGGTTACACTTAATAAGCAAAATATCAGTGTTAAATTCAGTTGATTATAACAGAGATATCTACATTAATTTAATTTTTGCTCTTTTTTTGGAGCTCAGTTTGATTTTTTGCTCCAGATGAGAAGTTTAGTTACAATACTCCAAGTTACTTAAGTAACAAGTCATTCTCTCTTTTGGAATACCCAAGAGTTGATCCATGTAAGAATGAATACCACAAAAAAAAGATTAGAAACTTTACAATTGACTCCCTAGAGGGTAATTAGCCTAGTGCCAAACATCTATTTGAATGACATGCTAAATCTAATGGCATATGTGGGCCACAGCAGGTTTGAATCCTAAAATTCAGATCAAGTGAAAACACTGTATTTACATAAAACCAAATCAGAGCCTATACCCTATTGCTCTGATATTTAACATGGTTTCTTAGAAAACTTTTACACAACAGACTGTTGTTGAGTCAGGACATTCCTTGTGAGTGGCAAGCTAGTCTCAATATGAACTCCTAACTGAAAACACCAGAAATATGCAATAGTGCTGGAGAGCTGGCTATTCATTCCCATTTTCAGAAGCCAGTGGCTCCCATAAGTTGATGAGGTGTTGCTGCTTTCATGCTTCTCTCATTATTTCTAATGCAAAGGCAAGAACAGGTAAACAAACCCCTCTCATAAAACTCCACAGGATTCAGAGAGAGGAGATCTACCAGAGCACGCACATTTTATCCCAATGCTGTTACAGCCAAGGGCAGCACAGAGAGTTTAACAATGCCAAATGTATCTCCTAAATGATTTGTAAAATGGTTGCTTCGATGGCTCCAGTAACATTTGTCACGTTGTAGGGTGTGTGATTAAGAATAAGCCTGATTTATTATCCCCAACAGTGCAAATGCTGGCAGTTAAATGTTGACCTTGACTAGCCATTGCCATCAAGCTCATTTGTGTCTCTCAGAGTTGGCTTTAGTAATAGTTATATGGAGAATTAATTAGAAATAACAGATTTTGTAAAGAAGAGTCAATAAACCCACAGATAATCCAGCATTTAAAAAGCTGATTATATAGGTTATTATGCTTTTCAAACCAGATGTCATACAGGAGCACAGTTTAAACAAATGATGCCTCTCTGATGATAAAATGAAGCACTCCACAGAAGCATAAGCCACAATATGTATTCCAAAGTCATTTGTTCCAAGCGCTTTTATTATTATGAGATCTAGATGAGTCCTTTTTAATTCCACATCATTGACTTTTCTTTTTAATAGTGAAATTTTCTGGCAGTAAAACAAACAGAAGGAACTCGGTACACCTCAAATAAAGGTATGCAAAAACAAAGGTAAAAAGAATTTGAGATTATAGAATCATATTTTTTCCACAAGAAGAAAAAAAAAGTAACTGTAAGAGGAAGAACAATCAGGATATTCAAGATGCAGAGGCTGCCAGCAGTATACTTCTACCCTCTCACCTCACTTCTGAAGGGGTGTAACCTCCAGCTGGAGTAATCTTCTGCTGGGAACTAGCACATAAAAACATGATAGTCAACTTTGCACTTTGAAATACTTCAACTAACCTTCCTGTGGCCCAAAACAAGAGCTGGGTATTTCAGTGGTATTTCACTTCTCTTAGCAGCTCTCCCTCCCAGTATCTTCTTTTCTCTAACTTGTTGTTCCGTCAGCCATCATAGTATACAGCATAGAAACTATTTCCTCTTCACTTTGCCTCCATTATTTTTCTGCATGTCCACCTAGTAACAATAATTTCATTGCCCAAGATAACTCTATTGCTCCTTGAGAAAGTGACATACTGGTCAAAACTTGTCCAGTAGATTATTTATTAAATCAATTCACTCCACAATGACGGTAGTCACGACCTCCCCCAGTGCCATGTATCATCTCCCAGATTCTGCTCCATGCTGCCTGCTTTAATTGTCAATACTCATGTTTGACCAGCATCAGGTTCTGTTGTATAACCTGAATTTTTAAAGAGCTGCACTGTGGGAAGGAACCTTGGCTCTCTCCTATAACTACTTGAATAAAGCAGATTAGCAGGCTGGAAAATGGTATTTCTTAAATGTCAGAGTATATAAATCAATCTTCTTGTCAGCAGACCAAGAAAGCAGAGAGGAGTGAAAAGGTGCATAGATGAAATGATCAGAATTTTGGAGCAGGCAGTCACGTGGGACCTCAGGAACGCTGAGCCAAGGAAGAACTGCTGGAACCCAACCACCCCTGAGCCTCAGCAGCAACACTCCCAGAGCAGGCAGAGTAACATTTACACTCTTCAAGAGTATATTGTAAAGAAATTTAAAAAACAAAAACAACCAAACAACAAACCCCAACAAAGAGAATTCAGTAGCTGTGACATTACATTTAAATTAGTGGTCAGTCACAATTAGCTATTTAGGTTTTTTTTTTTAAAAGCACAGAGCTTTTTTATTCCAAGACAGAAACCCTTCAATTCTTTGAACTTCAAACACTACGACCTTTTTAATCTTAAGAAATGCTTAGTATGATGGAACATGTAGGAATCGGAAGGGAGGTGCATTTAGTTAAGAAAAAGCAAACTGAGAACTTGGATGGCCTTCTTCCTCTGCAACTCCAGCTTTCCCTTTCAGTTACTTTATTTAGCAATGCCTAAGGGTCACACATCACACTTCCATACCTGGATCTTAATTATGATAACAAACAAACTCTGACATGCACTAATAGAAAAGGCTCCAACCTTTTTTCCAAGCCCCATCAAATCTAAAAAGATGCATTTAGGATTTTAAAAAAGCATTTAGGTCCCAATGTTTATTTGGCAAATGGAATCTGATGTGCCCTGTGCTGCAGTCAAAGTGAACAGGTTCCTGTATTTAGCTTAACCTTAAGGCATATGTTGATTTTACAAAATGGAGCAAGTCTGCTATGCTCCTTCAGTTCCCATTTACCTTAGTGGATGCTGACAGGACTCAGCATTTTCCTCCATCCAGCTGTAAACCTTGACTTTTCCTTGACCTTCTCTACTGAAATATTTTGGTAGCAACTATAGTCGGCATTCCAAATTTTACCCCCAAATAATCAGCTGACTACAGAAAAATATAAACTTAAGCATCAATGAAAGTGTGTTCTGATGGATTGAAACTGAGGAGCGCTTATTTCCTAGGGAAATAAAACTAATTTTTACCCAGTGATTTAGTGATCAGAGAAGTATAACATACTCCTACTTTTCTTCTGCAATGCACTTTTCTCCTCTAACTGCTGTCACAACCCACCAAGACACAACTGCCCCAGGGAAATAAAATTTCCTTGCTCTGCAGGTTTTTTAGTACATAGATATAGTTATCTATTGAAATGGAATGGTTAACCTAGATGGGGAGTTTCCTATCAGGATTAAGCCTTTGGCTTTGGAAGGCAGAGAACTCCAGTAAGCCTCACAGTGCATTTGCTCTAACTTTTCGTATTTGGCCCACTTATAGAATTAGTGCCGTTTAAATGCATGCAATGCTGGTGTTTGTGCTGCTGATTATAAATTGCTATGTATAGCAAGATAAGGCAGGAACAGTTTATCTGGAAAATTATCTGGTTAATTATTGAAAGTCTGTTTGAGGGGGCAGGGAGTACGTTTAACTCTTTCTTTTCCTGCACCTGCTCACCTGCCCTAACTAGGAGGAGACACCCAGCTTGGAAAACCCATTTTTTCATGGTACATCTCATTTTCCACTACTGAAAACTATGCAAGCCATTATGCACCCTGGTAACTCTCCTACCAGGGCACAGTAGTGTTTACCTGGCAAGGCTCTGCTGCCTTCTCAGTCAGAAACATTTTAAAGCTGCATAAAATGCCACGATTCAAGTGAAGTTCACTTGCTGATGGGGGTCACCAGTGGGAAATCATAACCACGAGGAATTTCAGGCAAGACAAGACTGCATGAGTACATCGCTCTGCTGCTGAAGGCTTCCGAGACAAAGAAAACTGAACCAGCAAGGGAAGAAAATGCACAAAGAAGGCAAATGTAGGGAGATGCTACCAGTAATAAAAGCATCTCTTTAAAAAGCCTCCTCCTTTCAAAAGTATGCTCATCACAACTTTAGTTGAAGTTCTTCCCTCTAAACAAGCAACTCCTAAAAATACCTTCCTTTGTTTGAAAGCTTATCTTATGAAACCCTTATTACAGCAACCTGAAATAACATCGATGACCAGAGTATTGACTGTTAATGACCTTAAGAAATGTCATTCTGTTGCAGACAAGAATCTACCTGGTATGTCTGGCAACAGCTTGGCCCTAAAAGCCTAAAAGAATAACTATTAAAAATATTAGTTTACAACAGAAGCAGCTTGGTCCAGTAGGACGTACTTTCCTATTACCAACTGTTTGCTTTGACTTCTGAGTGCATGACACGCTTACAGAGAAAGCTACCACACCATTAATACCCTAACCACAACATAAAAAGTTTACAAGACTTCCATAATCAAATAAATTTTTTTCAAAATTAAATTATTTCATAATAGCAAAAAGTAAACTGAACTGCCATCCACTGTCTACTGGGAATTAAAATACCACAATAGAAAAACCTCCAGAGCAACCATGAAACCATAGGAAAAAAATGCACCAAAGCACAAAAAAAAGGTTACCATGGGAACAAAGGCTATTTTCCAACTTGTCACATAATAGCCCCAGTATGGCAGACCTTTACTCATAAGAGCAATCCCACAGGCTTAGGACGGAAAGATGTATAATTACTGCTTGATCTGAAAAAATCTAAGGGGAAAATGGAGTGGGGGGTTTGGTCTTTCAGTGCCCTTATGCCCCTCTCCCCCATCCACCAAGACAAAATTAGGGTGCATGTTGAAGTGTATTGGAATTACAGCACTAGTGTCTGCTATATTAAAAAACTACACAGGAACAGAAAAGAGAAGTAGGAAGGTCTGCACACCAATCTAAACTTCATAAACAGGATGCAGGGGAGAATGAAAGGCAACAGGCAGCTCACAGCATCATTTAGTATGAGGTACCAACACAGAACTCAGTGCCAAGACTCAAGCCCATGAGTCTATCAGAGAAATTCCTGACAATAACAGACTTGAGTATCTTGCAAGATGCAGGGAGTTCTGTGCACATTTGTAAAAGGAAGATTGAAAAAAATAAATAATCCCCCTAAAATGATCTCACTAAACAAAAAGTAATAATCCTTAATAAGATTAGGCACAGGTATTTATATTTTACTGGAAGTTTCCAGTTTGGCACTGGCTTCAGATGATACAGTGAGAAACAAACTCCAGCTTTACTACCATCTCTGATTAACAGGTATTTTAAAAGACTAATAGTCACATTATTTTGAAACATCTGTCAACTTCTAAAACCACTCTTTGAAATAATGATGGCTTCCTTTTCACTAACATTTTTCCATTTTTAGGAAATTCAACCTGTTCATGGTGTTTTAATGCATGTCACTATTACTTGATACATGAACTAGGATGACTCTTGCAGCTCTAGGCATATAGATACGGAGGTCGTTTGTAAATGTATTTTTTCCACCCTGCTGGTCTCATGGCCCAAACCAAACATCTTCCTAAAACTAGAAGGTAGAGTTTCCACATCTATTTTTACTAATCCTGTCTTGCCTAAAGAATCACTTTCCTTCCCAGCTCTCTGGCTCTCAGGATGCTTACCAACAGTTTGCAATTGGATCCCCTCCAGTAATCATGATCCCAGTCCAACCTGTGATTTTTGTCACAGGTGAAACAGCCTTCTTGGGCTCCCTATATGCTTTATAAAATTGTGATGATTAGCAGAGCACACAGCAAGCAGCAGCTCCAGTTCAGACAGGGACATCACTTCCCACTTGTCCCACCTCCACTTACAGTGACAATTTGCAGAGATCCTTACTCTTATGTTTACCCCAAGGTAAGTTCACTCCTGTTGGTGGTGATGTTGTCGACTGCCACATTTATTTGCACACTTCAAGTTCCTCTGTTTTCCCTTCCCTGTCATTTATGTGGAGGGTCAGGCAGTGTGAGCCGAAAGAGAGGTACATAAATGAGTATTCAACAGCCCAATTTCCCATCCTACTCCTGCAGAAGGAATGCAGATATTCTCTTTCCATACTTTTTCCTAATTTAAAAAGTCGTGTAAATTGACAATGGGCAGGGTGGAGAGAATCAATCATCTTTGCAGAGCCTTCCTCTACACTTGCTTGCAAAAGGGCTTGTCTTGAAATGGACACAGAGAAAAAGAGGGTTTAAACTCATCATCACCAGTTAGAAAGTCACTGCATACTTGCACCCAAGAGAGCAATAAGGAAGACAGTATTGCCAGAGCATCTGATCCCATACTCGCGCATACCCGTAACCTGCATGTGTGCAAATGCACCGAACACACTCCTGCTGTACAGCCTTCAGAGTGACTTATAATTTTCAATTTCACATAACTCTCAGATTTATGTATAATTATGCCTATTTTGGGCACCTGGAAACCATGACAGAGCAACAGTTTAGGTGATAGAACAGCATCGGATTCAAAATGCAGTTATTCAAAGTTTGGCATAAAAACAAAGAATTTTGAGCAGAAGTACTTTTGAATCTTGGAAGAAACGGTTTTAGAAACTAGATGCACAGTCAACATTCCAGAATCCCTTTTAAAATCAACAATAATTACATAATAGGAAACCTCTGCTCCCATTAACTAAATAAAAACTCTATTGATAGCTTGTAGAAGTAGAAAGTAAAATCAATGGCATGTGTTTTAAAAATATTCCAAACCCCAAATCCTTTCAACTCCCCTTTCTCTATTTTCACAGCAAGTATAACCACTGACATGTAATACAGCTATACTGTATTAAGTAACCATAAATTTTAACTTTCAAATCAATTAAAATACTCCTCCATTATATGTCAGAGTGACAAGTAATAGCCTGCTGAGTGCCATGGAAAATTTTGGTCAAATAGCAGATGAGGGTTGCAATCGCTGACTGATACCTAGAGCAAAGGCTTTTGGTAATTCTCCCACAAGAAATCACAATTGCTGACAAAGTTCAAATTTGTCTTGACAGGATTGTCAAGGCAAACTAGAAACGTTCACAATTGCAAGTCAAAGGATTCATTTTTATTCAGCTGAAATTCACTCTACTGCTCACATGCTAATGATGCACAGGACTGTACCTACCACTCTCTCTGTCTGAGTAGCTGAAACCCAGATAGCAAAGACTAAACCAAAATGGGAGCACTAAGCAAAACACAGACCAGGAGAGTTATGTTCTACAACTAGCACAGCCCCAGTTCATCTCCTAAATCCTCTGCTACATACTGCCAGAACTCTCTTGCAATGTATAGCAGGCCCTGATTTTGCAAGGCAGCTTGCATTTAACTTCAGTGGGAGCAAGAGCTGGTACAATAATTAAAAATACCACCATCCCTCCCATGTCAGGGAAAGGATGTTTAACTGTTTATGCACAAAAGCACACTACTGTAGAGGCAGACAGAGAGTTTCTGAGTGTGCATAACAAAGTGCTTATGCATAAATTTATACAAGTTATACAGAAATCAAGGTGTATAGCAGAGTGAGCAAACATTATTACTTGCTAATCCATCACCCCCCTAGAACTCCCTTATGCAGCCTGTTTGTGGCACAGACTTTCAATTTCCTTTAGCAAGGACTGCAATATTTGCATTCATTGTTATACCACAAATATTATTACTCACTGACACAATGGGTCCCACACAGAGCCAATTAAAACCAAAGAACCTGGTGACACATTCTTTGCTTCATTAAGCAGTATCATCAAATCACTGAATGGACTTGGTTGGAAGGGACCTTGGGACTCATCTAGTGCCAACCTCCTGCCATGGGCAAGGGCACTTTCCACTTGACCACGTTGCTCAAACCCCATTTAACCTGGCTTTGAATTTCTGCCTATTCTAAAACAATCTGCTTTTTCCCCTCCCCCCTCCCCCTGTAACCACCAAAATTATTTCTGTTACAAACAGGTGTGCAAAATGCAGAATAAGCATTTGGGGAAGAAAGAAGATGACTCAACAAAGAGTAAGCTGTGAGCACCCATGGTTTCAAATGCTGCAGCAACCAGAGTGTAGCTCAGTTTTATCACACAGCTGGAGGATCCAAGAAGTCCCCATCTGCACATCTTCAGGCTTCAGACCACTTCAGCCCATGCAGCTCCTGGCATGGGAGCCCACTGCTGTCACAAAGAAATAAGAAACCTAGGGCTTCCTACTTCTATATCTACTTTTCATGTTCCTAAAGAACATACACAAAATTAAGAGTAGAGCTCTAAAGTATATGAAAATGCTTTGCTACAATATCATTGTCATTCAGGAGCAACAACAGTGAAACCTTGTTTCCCAGGTCTTTCTCCTTCCTGCTCGTAACATTTAACAGGAGAAAAATGCTAACTAGCCTCTTTCCTCTAGTGGGGGCACTAATTGGGTGCCTTTCCTCCTTCCAGTCACTTCTTTTAATGGAACTGGTAAGAGATAACAGCTAAAATGGAATAGCTGTAATAGCTACCCACTGTCAAATTTAGTTGGAGTTGGCTGACATTCAAAATTTATTAGGTGGGAACACACAGACAGCTCAGTTACATAAAGATCTCCTTAGGCTGTGTCTAGGGGTCTGCTGGACATGCTACTGTAAACCAGGAACTTTGTGCAGCATGTTTTCTGTTATCAGAAACTCATCTGGTTCACCTATTCTTGTTTGTTTTCCCCAAATAAAGTGTTCTAGTTTTGCATTTGTCTACAGATGTCTAGTTATTGAATTTGCAAAAGCTTGACCACACTGGAGAGAGCTGTTGTCTTTTTTGTGGTTTTGGACTCCAAATGTGGACTTTCCTTGAAGACATCCTTGCAATATTTCCTGGACCTTCCTCAGAGCCATTCTGATTTTAATGAGCTCATACAAAGCAGCTTCAGGCAACACTGTCCATACCTTCCCTTGAAAATCTGTATCTGTGCTCCTGTATCTACAAAAACAGTGTTTCTAAGCTGCTTAAACACACTTGTAAGAACTTGTCAAAACCTTTTCCAGGCTCTTTACACCAGCAAGGACTCAAAGACAGTCCAAGAGGAACTCACTAATGCTTGGGAGAAGCAAGGCTGTTATCCAAATTTCACAGTCATACAGAGGAATTTTAATAAAAGTAAATGCACACCAAGCACTTGTTTGAAGTTCAACGCTTCTTTCATTCCAGAAACACTGCTTTAATCTCACAAATGCTGCTCTGCCTTTTGTTACCCTCGCTGGTGACTGTGTTGTCAAGTGCAGCAGTGCTCAGGCAGCTTGCTGCAGGAGCAGTACAAATTGCCTACAAATGTCAAGCCCATAAATGTCTCCCAGCAGAGCGAGGCTGAAGCAGCACCTCAGGTTTGCCTCACACAAGTGCTCAGGCCAAGCTGCTGGGCAGAATAACCTGGGCAGTCCTGCTCCTGCTCTCAGCCCTGCAGGAACCAGCTGCAGTGGCTGGCAGAGAGGGGCAGGCTGCAGATTACTGGCTGTGCAACCTCGGACTTGACGCGAAATTTGGAAATTCCCCCAACCCTGCGACACAGGGTGCAGCTTCCCCTACCACGGTCACCAAACAGGTCAAGAAGCAGCTCTGCCTGCAAGATCTCAAGGTGGATCAAGGCAGGGATGAAGCCTCGTGCCCGTCTCAAGGAGGAAAGCTGTGATGTTTTGCCCCAACTGAAAGCACACACCAGAGCTGCCAACTCAAGGGCTTGCCCAAACAGCCGAATTTTGCTGAAGCCTGAAGAAACCCTTGAGAGTAATGGTATTACAGGCTTTGGTTTACTTGACAAAGAAAATATACAAGCCTTTATTCTCAGCTTTCTGAGATTTCCTTGGCTGAAAAACTGCATTAACTGTTCTCCAACCAAGCTAAACTTCCAGTCAGATGACCATTATTCCAAAGGCAGAAGTTTCTGTTTCTGCAAGAAGTGAATGAATACACCATTTATCAAGGCATGAGCTCCACTCTTTTTGTAGAGTTGAATCTCTGCACGCTTGAACTCCTGAGGAATCATCTGCTTGTCCTTGATGCCTGCAAACTGCCATGCCTTTGTCAGGCCAGGTGGTGCTCCCTGACCAGAAGAACCCCAAGTGCCCACTGCTCCTCTCTGTAGTATTTACAGGACAGTCAGAAGAGCCTGTGCTGTTTTCCTGCCTGCTGGTCTTGGCTAGGTAGGTTGGAAAACTTCATTTAATGCTTCGTTAAAGATGCTAGATAGAAATTTTAATAAACTGGTGAAGTGTTCACTTCATTGATTTGGCTTTTCCTTGTAGCTGGTTCTCAGCATTTGACCATCTTGATTATGGACTGATGCAACACCACTGAATTTAAGCCACAGACCTTTACATCTGTTCTTATGCCTTTACTGCCATTATAGCTTCAGCTTAAACTAACAGCAACCCCCCACTGCCTCTAATTTTTTCAGGAACTGCACATGCAGCCACAACAAATTCAAATTCACGGTGGCCACAGTGAAAGCAGAGCTGGCAAACATCACTGTGAAAAGGTCCTTACAAACACTGGTCCCACCTGGCAGCAGAAGGTATAACAACTACACAAAAATTCAGGGAAAGAACTGAATAACAGTGGCTTTCATAAATATTGTAGATACTGCTTAAAGCACAACCCACAAATAATGCAACTGCCCATGCTCCTTAAGGCATTTAGCATCTATTTTAAAGTTACTATGGTTGCATGAAAAGAAAGAAACACCCAACAAACTATGATATGAAGAAAGTCTAAATCCATGAATGAATATTGATAAACTGCTGATCGTGATGTGCCATAATTATTCTTAGAGCATGAGGTCACAATCCTAAATTATGAAACTGCTGAAATAATATTTTTAAAGTTTCATCTTTCCCTTATGCATAAAAATCTCTGCTAAGCCTGCAAAATCTTGACCTCAAATGTAAGGACATTATGCTACTTTAATAAATTATATAGAAGGCTTGTGATCAAGAAAATATTAAGGCTTGGGTTATTATATTTTACATTATTTCTTTACTCATTGAACCTGAAGAGCTTTCATTAAGTGTAGAGAGTAATTCAGCTCACTGACATATTATTAACAAAACATGATATACATATTTAAATTCCAATGCTGTGAAAGAGATCACAGGGATAAACTGGACAGTTGAAATCCAGATGATACAGAAGAGAACCAGAACCTTATATATAAAGAAAAGGCTTCAACATTTTAACTTAGTCCAAATTTATTCTAATGGGCATTATGCCATGAAAAAATGTTCACAGAAAAAAATATGTATTACTTTGGATATTGTTGTCTTAAGCAAATGCACTTCAACTCTATACTTAATTGGAAGTAGATGGCAAATGCTGTCGGTGTCTCCTGTTCCTGTTGAAAATTTGACATCTTGCTCCTGTTGCTGATAAGGCTGCAGTGGCCTGTCTGCACAACTGAGAAGTTCCCCACCAAGGCTGTTACTCAAGTGCACAAGTATAGCCATGGCTCCAATTAACTATTTATGAGCTGTTCCACTGCTCTAGAAAAAGTGCATTATCAGAAAAAACCTGCTCATTAGAAAGCAGCCTGTTACGGTATTTTTAAATATAACAGTGCAATTTCAGTGGACACATGCACATTATTTTTTAAGGAGAAAAGGAACCAAAGCATTTTCCTCTGGAGCTGAGTGGTTTAAAATTTTAATGAAGAAAGGATTTAGGATTGTATTGTAAGAAATAATGTCTCGTTGACAGAAATGTAGTTAAAATAATCCTGCAAATCTTTCCCATTATATTATTTCTGTGCCCTTTTACCCTAGGCATGCATATGTTTCCAGTAAGTCTGAAGACTGGCAGGGAAAAAAGGGACTGGGTGCTGCTTCCAGGTGACTCCTCCTGTAAGGGAATCTCTGCCACAGCCTTCCTTTATAGCCACAACACTACTGGAAATAACTGCACTCCAAAGCTGAAACTCCTCTCTCAAATGGAGCAAAATTTAAATAATTTAAGTCAATAAGTGGCAAAATTATTCTCTTCTGATTATGCTAAGCAGATGGGGAGATGTGGGGGAGAATATGGCAAACCTGTCCCAGTCAACCAACTCTATCAAGCACTCTAAGCTTGAGAGTGCTCTGGGGTGCTCTGGCTATTACTGCTAGCACAGAAAGATTATATCCAGTACTTCTGTGTTCTACAGTCCTCAAGTCTTTCAAGAAATTCACACATGTAAAACAATCACTACTACCTGAAGCTGTGTCCTTCCTTCCCACTTTTCTGCAATTTCCTTGTTCAAAGCACCCCAGAAGCCATCTTACCTAATGCTCTACCAGGCAGAGATATTTTGGACAAACCACAAAAAACATTTTGTAACTAAATTAGCAGATTGATTGGTGACACCAAAGCACGACCTGTCAAACTGCTACTGAACTTCACCTTCTAAATTACTGTCTACACAGTTGTTTCAAATGCATGTCACTTTGTTAGTCCAAATGAGCTTGTAGCTTAAAATACTCCTGCATCCCACACATTTGTTCCTGGAAGGTAACGTGATGGAGCCCATCTGAAATTCCGTCTGGCATGTTTACCTGTCTCAAGCCCTCCCTTTACTTTGCATCATCCTCCCCTCCCTCCTGCAAGTCCATCAGAATAACATTTTCCTGCAACAAGGCATGTGACTATCCATCACCTGCACAAGGACACATTATGCAGAGAAATTAAAAAGTGAAAAACCTTGTTGTAAATTGCTGACACCTTGATGTTAACTTACTGCTCACACGTGGTCTTAACATTCACCCACCCACAAGTCCACATCTCCAAGGATGACCCGAGGGATCCAACACCTCACCAGTTTACTCCTGTATGTTAATGTTGACAGCCCAACAGCCCTCCTCTCCCTCTCTCTCACCTCTCTACTTTATGTCCTCATAAACAATGCCACCTAAAAATAATATGCTATGTGAGAACAACAAAGGGCAATAGTGAGACTTAGCCCAGCAGCAGAGCCAAAGTATGACATTTTCAGCTGCTGCACGCTGCTAACTCGGACCCTGTTAGGGCCTACTTCAAAACTGTCTCCAATTAGATACAGAAACACAATTCTGAGCTGCTCCAGAGTTTTGTTTTAGTTCGCTGCCAGGCTGCAGAGGGGAGCTAACAGAGCAGAGGACAAATGACATGCATGAAGAATATGATCCTCCCCCACCATGAACCTCCTGAATGCTCTACAAGGGATGCATAGGAAATAGAGGAGAGGTCATATAGGTACCCACTGAAAGGAAAATAGAATAAAACAGTAATAACAATAATAATAATAATAATTTGCTCTTGGTTTTCCTAGTAAGACAAAATCAGTGTTGAGCTGTGTGATCAGCACCTTAGCGTACTACCATTGGTGTAGTTTTTCTTTTCTTATATTTTCTAATAATCTTCCAGCCTTTTGCCTTTCAGCTGAAGGCAATCTCTTCACACTTTATGCATCATGGAGCCAAAATGGGTACAACAATGTTTAACAATGATTCCCTGAAATCTCTTGGGAGAAGAGAGGGAAAAGATAAGAAGAAAGAAATTAAAGAGTATATTTAGTCCTATCTCTTACCATTTTACCATAACATGGTGGGAGGGGGAGGACAAGGAGAAAGTCTAATTTAGTGGTCTGAATGATATTTTGAAAGCTCTACATGCTTCCAAGGCTACTTCTAAAGAAAGTTTTATGCATATGCAAGTCTGTTCATGGAAAGGTACCATATGCTTATAATCATTTATCCTTTATACAATGCATACTTCATGAAATTTGTATGGTCTTTTTTTTTTTTTTTCCTCCCTTCCCTAACAGTGAGATTCACAGATCTGGAAGGATGTTAAATACTAAATCTGCAAAAGTTCATGACAGTCTATGGCAAAACTCCATTTTACTTTGGATTAAACATACTTGGTGACGTTCCAAGCGAGCCCGTCACTATGTGCACAAATGGGACTTCACTGGCTCCCCAGGAGACAGATATCACTTGTTGGCTCTGTGTGTGCTCCCTGAAGACATTTGTGTAAGAATTGACAAGGATGTTATCTTGATACACAGAATCTGCAAGTGCTAGAAGTTGAATGTGCTCAACTGAGACAGGGATTGAATGTCCCATTCAAGAGTTAGCAGCACTGCCTGCAGGGCTGTGCAAGTTCTGCTGCAAATTCATGGATGAATTGGAACAGGCAAAAAAGCCCTTCCCTTCACTGGATGTTTACTTGCTTTTATAGCTAATATTCCAACTATTTGAGGAGACTTTACAAATGGCAAACAATTCTTCACTCTCTCCATCTCCCTATTATGGCTAGGAACGAATGCATAAAAAGCTTTTAAGACTTTTCCTCAGTTTTCGGTCAGTATCTGTTAATTACTTCAGCTTGAACTGCCCCTTCTGCAGTGTTACAGCATAATTGAAGCATTAAACTTCAATATGTTAAGGAGACCAGAGGAGTTACATATACTTTTCACTTCTAAGCTTCCACTTGAAGAGTTTTTCTCTTGTGACTGCCTTAGTTTGTTGAATAAGACTTCCTTATTTCCTCAAGCTTTTCTCTCAAGATTCAGACATTTTCTTCCACTATTCTGCATGCTAAACACATCTTCGGTTAGGATTTAAAGGGCTCAGATGTCAGGTATGTAAACTATTTTCCTTTAAGAACAGAATTGGCACATTAGGCTATTTCAAACCTAAGTGCATTTGAGGCTGAAACTTGCCTTTGAGTTTTATTCTCATTTATCAGCAATGACACCTTAAAAATCTTGGCTTTGGTGAAATAAGAAATGTTGTATTCATTTACTAATTTTCTTTTTTGCTCAAGTATGTCATAATGGAATTTGAATATACTGCATATATTCATATTATATGTTCATATCTTTTTCAATACAGTTTCCCAGGTTTCTTCTAGATTTTTTTTTTCATCTAAATACAAAACTTGGAGCTTGTTTTACCTCCTCCCAACTCAGTCAGAAATTAAATATGCAATGCCTGCACTAAAGTAAAAATACTGTCTTTGGCATTTGTGGTTGTCTGCTGAAGCTGACTCCTGTGTACAACCCAACACAGTTTATCCCAGACCTTTATTCAGACTAAAGTGACTGTGTAGTCGTCCATAATTCAGAGGCAGCACCTGTTGGGTTTGTACTAACAGCTCGATACTTAAGTAAACTCTTCAAAGCTGGAGCCAGCAAAAATACCCTGCACTAGCAAATCCCAGACTGATGGAACTGAGATTAGTTTCAGTAAATTATGCCAGTATTTTACTTCCAAAAAAAAAATATATAATGAACAGGATAATTTCCAGGCAAGATGTTCAAAATTTATAAAAAAATCAAATACCAAAAGACATGCTTAGAAAAGTTAAGATAGCAGTTTTGTTAAAACAAGAAAGACAACTCCCATCTCATCACCATTTTTACCTCTTCCTAAACGTTTCCTCAGTTCCCAACAGAGTACACCCAAGACTAACACCTAGTCACTGTGGTGGGCATTGCTTTTCAGGCAGCCATGCAGAAGGCAGTTAAGCAATATTTGAAGAACTATGCAACATTCAACATAGTGGCAGTTCTTCACCATTCCCATTTTTAAATGATAAATGCAAAGACACTACATAGAAGAACACATGCATATCTCAAAAATCTACCTTGGATAGTCAAGAGACATTTTTGGGAATGAAGACTAGCAGCTCAGCTTTCTGACACTAATCAAGGTTGAAATTCTACAAACTCGCTTACTACCAAGCAGGAATCGAAGGTTCATAAAGCCAGACAAACCCATTTTGGTCCTATCACAACAACTCTGGAGGCAGCCATGGTACCACAGGAGCAGTGCCCCCCATGAGCTCTGGGAATACCCCATAGCACTGGGAAGTCAGAACACAAAGGAGGCTGCTGAGCCAAATTTTCCAAGTGACTTGTGTATTCAGTGAGGGAGCCAAGGTATTTTAGCACCATCTCTAACCACAAATGAAAGTCACCTCAAGCCTGACACAGTTTATAGCAAGTCAAAAGGCCAGTCCAGAAGCTGAGGACACCAGGTTGGATGGAATATCACAAGGATGCCCTGGCACCAGAGGCCACAGGGCCCCTGAAGTTGGTTCCACGTGACCAAGCTGTCACATGCACAAACACAGACTGCTTTGCTGTAGTGTCACGGGTTCAGTGATCATGGCCAGACTTCATAAATACAAATTTATATACTTAAACCCCTTATTATGACAACAAACCTAAGTATGTACATATATATGAGATACAGGACCAGACTTGGTTGGTCGGGTGTTTTTACTGCATAGCACCATTCTACTTCTAGATCTTGGAACTGGGAAAATACAAAATATTAAAAGAAGTAATTATGGAGACAGGTGGGCCACGGCAATACTTCCTTTCTGGTATTGGTTTCCTTGAAGATTAATAATGGACACAAGCCCTTAAATCAACTCAATTCTATGCTACTTATAAATTTAATGCTGCCTTCTTACTGCATAAATAATTATCTGATTAAGTGGCTATAAAATATGGAGCCTGTTTCCTTCTTTTTTTTTTTTCCTCTAACCTCCATCTTGAAACAGACCACTGAGACATCAAATAAGAGATAGCAACGAAATGCCACAAGGAACTTCTACTGACACAAAAACCCACACACCCACAAGAACCCATCTTCCTAAGGTCTGTGAGAGTTATCAGATACCCTGAAAGTGACATGCTCCCACCTCACCAGATATGAACTAAATAATACTTAAAAAAAACAAAAACAAAACCAAAAAAAACAAAAAACCAACATTTAAGCATATTGGAAAGGGTCTCATGCTGGCCATTTCAAGGAAGATGGCACAACAACAAAAATCAACCTATCAATGTGTTCCTGGGGAAACACAAAGCAAGACCAGAAAGTCAAACAAACTGTATGTGACAGAACTGTTTCCTTCCGTGATGCACTTCTGAATTCCGAAGGAACAACATTCCCCTATGCCAAAGGAACATGATTTCTTTCTGTTATCAGTCCTTTGAGATGGGATAAGCCATTGGTATAGTTAAGAATGGGAACAGAATCCCAAGCCATCCATTCTACAACAATATTAGAAACCTTCTATAAGGATTCTTATTTCTATTCATCAGCTAAAGAAATTGACAGATAAATCTTGAGCTCTTTTTATTAAAATCTCCAGGGACATTTCCATTTCTGGTTTATGGTGATGTGAATTTGCCCTGCCTCTACTTAGGGCTACTCTGGTTTCTGAGCCTCGGAATTAAAAAGCTATTGATTATAACCAAATTGAATATTCAATTTGAACATGGAAGATTACTTCTACAGGGACTGTCAGCACAATCAAACCCAAACCTCTGGCTCTGGAGCTATTCTCTGCTTGGGGGCCAACCACTGCTTCCAGGGGAGTGGTCCAGCCATGGCATCACTGAGGTGAGCAGTGTAAATAAATGTATAATCTCAGATGACATAATCCAGTACCTGGATGGGCAGGAAAGTCTTGGCTTCATAGCCTTAAAGACCTGAGTATCACCAAGAGCCATAATAAAATTTTTAACAAAATCAAGGTGGGCCAGAAATCCACCTCATGTCAGACACAGCATCCCAGAGTAGCTACTGGGCTGCATCACAATTAAGTCCTTCCCTTAAACCAAACCCCAGCCACAAAGCCAGAGCAAGAACATGAGCAGTGATCAAGCAAGCAGCCAGGAGGCACATGCACTCCTGACAGAAATCTTATCCTCAAAAAAGAACATTTTTTTGCAATTGGGAAAAAAGAAGCTTAAATATATTAAATACTGGCAAATTGCACATATGTCCCACTCTCCTCCCTCCCCGCCCCCCCAAAAACCTATGATCGGGAGTAGATTTTCAACTCAAATTTCAATTATACTCCCCCTTCCATACTGCAATGTTTTCTGGTTCAGAGTCGGAGAATGAAAACAAAATAACAAAAGCACCACAAAAACCAAAAGCAGAAACTGAAACCTGAAATTGCTTCAGGATACAGGTTTCTTTAAAGCACACAGTGTTGGTTGAAGCTAGGGAATAGTTAAGCAGTAATTATAATTTACAGTATGCAAAGAGCAACTGTAATAACTGTACATCTGGGCAGTGGGCTGAAGTGGCAGAGATGATGTTTTATTACCTCTCTTCCACACTCAAGGACATGGTAGCTGGCATTTAAGAGCACCCAGAAAGGTAAGCACTTGCAGTGTGACAAAGCTTACATGTGAACCACATTCAAGTCTTTTTAAAATGATATGTATGTATTTGTGTGTATCTATATATATATATATATGCGCACACACACACACCATATACAGAAAAGTCACCAAATAAATTATCTGCAAAGTTTACTTTGCCATTGAAGGCACAGGTCAGCTGGGACCTGAACTGAACTGAAGCTTCTGCTGGGAGCCAGAAGCTGAATGTCATTAAGATGCAGACTGCAGTACAACTGGCCAAGAGGCAGGGGCTTCTGGAGGCCCCTGCATCTGAACTGTACAGTGCTGGTACACTGCCCTCCATAAGATTATGGAATTACTGAGTTACCCTTACTGAACATCCCTGTCCAGCCACCTGCACTGCTATGGATAGCAGATGATACATTTGAAAGAATGCAAAAGAAAGAATAAAACCCCCCAAAACCTCATGAAAACTAACATCTGATATGTGGTCAGGCTGACTAGAGGTTCTACAGTTACAACTGCAAAACACCATAAAATGTTAAACAGAATATATTAACTATTCCCGCCACCCTTTTTGCATTAAATTTTGCAGCAAAGCAACATCAGTGGAACAGCAACTACAACTAAAGTTGTCAAACAACTCTCCTTTTACTGATACAAAAAATTTTCTCTATTTACTTTGCTTAAAACTAAGCATTAACATTTTACAACATGGGTGTGTTTCAGGCCAAAAGAATCTCTGTTTTAAGAAAAATGCCGTGGATGTTTCTGAAAAAGTGAAGTGAAAGGAGAACACTGTTTGGACAGTATTCATATTTCCTACAATTGATCCTTTGAGAACCAGTATTTCCATGTTTTAGTGTACAGACTTTGAATTAACCTTGGAGCCGGAGGTGGTGCTTTTTCCAGTGGAGGGAAAACCCATTCAAACCCACCTAAAAGCAGTGTTTGCATGCACTCAGGAGTGGCTTGCAGTACTTGGCAGCAGCATTCCCTCCATTTTAGCTACACTGAGCAAGCTGCAGATGAGGGCTGAGCAAAGTTCACTCTCCTCCCTCCCTCTGCACAGATGCTCATTCTGCCTGTGAATGGCTGCACCTGAACTGAGATGAAGGACACCCAAACCCCACCCCATCTCTGCAAACACCTTGCTACAAATGCAGGCTGAGAAGGAAGGGAAGGTCCCAACCCGAACACAAAGGGACCAGGACAGGCAGCACAATTAGATTTACTTGAGGCTGCTGAGATTTACTTGAGGCTGCTGAGATGCAACAAGTGGTTGTAAACAGAGGATAACAAGGAGAAGGGCAAGGTGGAAAGGTGCCAGCAGCAGAAGAAAGGAGGAGACTGACTGTTGGGAAGAGCAGCAAAAGAGCTCTGCAGCAATGTGGGTGAAAATACAGGGTTACTTGGAACAGAGTATGAGATGAGGCAGAGCAGTGAAGACTCCAGGACATCACGGACACCTCCCTGTGCCTTAGAGCTACTTACAGCCTCTTTCTACAGCAGGTCTGCCAGCAGAAGCAGCAACGTTCATTTTTGAGGGTCAGTGAGCCACATGGATGGTAACACTCTTCCATTAAATGGAATTCACTCCACCTGCTTTCTTAAGAGGTCTCAGAAGTACTTGTGACTGTAAAGCTTTGTAACCATATACAGTCTTACATATTACAACTCTGCTTTGTGCATAGGCTGACCAGCCTATTACCCAGACAGCAAATTTGGAAGAGAAAATTCAAGTATATTCCGAAAGTGAAACGAAAATCTATCATTAGGGAGGAGACTGTGCCTCCTTCATTTCAGAAACCTGAACAAGGCTGGGAAGCTTTGGCAGAAAATGACCAATCCGTCTAAGAAAGTACAATATCACCACGAAGAACTGAACTTATCATAACTTTTCCACATGCTCCATAATAATACTTTTCGTGCAAACATATGCTTTTGCCAAAGACTTCTCTCACTTTTATCTTTGAACTGTGAAAAGACTCCAAAAGGCTGCGTGAGCCAATAGCCCACATTTAAGGCAATTTGCAAACTGCACACCGAGTTCATTAATACTGGCAATTCAGCAAACAACACAGCCTTTGAATGGCCACGTTGATCCCAACTTCCAGCAATTAAACTCCATTTACATCCTTCGAAAACGCTTACAGGAAACAGCGCTTACACCTTTACACATGTGGAGTCATTGGGAATGCATGGAGTCCAGAACTCATGGCTTGCTTACAGCCCCCACGAACCGCTGGAATTCTTTTGGAAATTGTTCTCTCTGGCTGTGCCAGTGTGTGAAAGGAGAGGCAAGGAGGGAGCAGGCCAGAACAAACACGGTGTGCTCCAGGCAGCGGGACCAGGAACGGGAAGCACGCAGCTCCTGAACAGCAGAGCGCGCAAACGGTTTCCGGCCCGGGATGGTAACGGTGCCACAGAGGAGGCAACACTCACGAGGAACAATCAAAAGGGGATCTGGAAGAGTAGGACCACTGCCTCCTTCCAAAGGAAATTCAGATTGCCCATTTCCCCTCTCCTCCTCGAAGTTTGAAAAGGCTGCCTTGTCCTCACAAGGCACGATCTGTTAATCCGTCAATGAAGATCACAGAAAAAAGGTGTCAAACCAGTTAATACTCTGATTTTTAAGTAGGATTTAAAATATCTTTTAAACATTTAGTAATACTAGATTCTCCATGGGACTTTTGTATCTATGCTTTAAGTATTATGAAATATAAATTAAGTTCACAATCTAGTATTTTTGTCATGGGAATGGTTCTCAAGTTCCTAGGCTTAGCAGATGGTCGATAACAGATTTCACTATTTCCTGTTTTTCCCCCATTTTCTTGGATTTCAGCAACAGAATAGATCTTTTCCTGAGCAATCTGTTCAGTTTGATTGCGTGTCTTTTCTGAATTATATCCAGTACTTATTTTTCTTTTGTAGTATCCCCCCCTCCACCATGTCCCTTCTCTGAAAGCTGGAAGTTCTCTCTTTGGTTCGTAGCTGGACAAGAATAAAAGCAAACCTCAGATTAAGCAGACAAAACGTATCCTGACTTCCACACTGCTTTTCTCAAGTTGTTTCTATTATGCAAATTATTCCCAATGAGTCACACACACGCAACCACAATTCCTAACCTGCAAGTTTGTTTTTACAGAATCGTAACTCACTTCTGTCTCTGCTCCAACACATTGTCCAACTTTCAGGATTCCTCCACAGAGTTACTACAAGTTATCTCCATACACACATTACAGGTAAGTGCACAATTCCTACGTAACCGACTTAAAAATTCTCTAATTCAGAACAAATCTACCTCCTGCCTTGAAACTATCTCTGCCCCTGAAGAGAGGGCAGGGATGCTTTCCCTGCCTTCCCAGGTGCTCCCTCCACACCAAGGTACGTCTGCACTCCAAGGTTCACTCTCCCACAGTGGCTGTTCCCCACTCTGCAATCGAGATGTGATGGAGAAGAACACATTCAGCAGATTTATAAAAAGTTTGAATTGCTCTTGAGAACAGTCATCCACTGGCCTCCCTGCTGCCATAAAGGGAAATGCTCCCAGCACAGCGACAAGAGAGGAAAATCCCAGGTTCCCTAGCTCTTTAAGCCAATGCAATAAATCAAAGAGTTACATAACTTCTTTTCTTCCCCCTCCTAAAAATACATTCCTAGCCTGAAACATAATTATTAAGTCTGAAAAAATAAAATTATGTTTCCATGGTTTTTACTAGCTCTCAGGCTGAAACATGGAGGCCTTTGGAAGAAGCCCTGCTGTGGGGAAGCAGGAAGGTTACAGAGGCAGCAGCATTGCACCAGGATAGAGGAAGATGCACAGCACCCAGAGCTGCGGATCATGCAAAGATGAGTGCTGGCTTTTATCTGAAATGCTGCTGTCCCACTGCTTCCCCACAGTCTGGGGGACCTGCTCCCCTCGCTGGGGTGGCACAGCAAACACACACACTGTCTGGGTTTCAGAGGAGACAATCCACCCTGGACCAGGTGCTCATTCTGATCACCAGGGGCAGAGGATGTGGCCTGAGGGCCCCTGGGGTGGGTGCTGTACCCACAGCAGACACATCCCCCTGGCCCTGGAGGGGCCCATGGATCTCCACAGGTACATGCAAGCCGCAAACAAGGTCATCTCCAGCAGCTCCTGCTCTCTGAGCACAGATGGAGGCACTCCAAGAGCAGAAGACTATTTCTGGCTGGCCATCTCGGGCTGCAGTTGCCCGTCCCAGCCGAGATCAGCCACAGCCCTTTGCTGCCAGCCCTGGGAACAGGTGCTGCTCCTAAGGAGAACCAGCAGCAACCTTTGCTGCCAGCACCGAGGGGCTTTGTGCCCTGTTCCTGGGAAGGACAAACTTCAGCAGCACAACTCTAGACCTCCTTCATCTAGGGAACATCAGAAACCTTGAGGGTCTGTTTCTTGGATCAGAGGAGCTGTAATCTTTTTATAACTAGTTAAATGATGTCATATGCTCATTAGCTTTCCAGGCTCTATTTGGAAGGCAATTTTTTTTTAATTCTCTTGTTCCCTTTTTTTTCCTTGACTGCTTAGTTTCTATTCAGCACGAGTGCTCTGCTTTGAAAATTCTGCCAAAGGTTTTCCACATTCTCTGCACAGCCCTCTAACTGCATTGCAGAAAAATAAGACTCATATACACATTCAACCCTGCTCCACAAACCTTTAAAAGTTTTGCCTTTTCATATCGAGTTCCTATTGGAAAAAAATAAGTTGATAATCAACCCAAAATACAGTTCTGCATGTTCCTGCACCAAGCCAAAACCACGGAATTTACTACCACAGAAAACACAGAAGTAAAATGAATGAAATTAATCTATCAGGGTTTTTTTCCCTCCCATCTCTGCTAGGTCATTGCAGTAATCCAGAAAAAGAAATCTTCTGAAATCAAAACCGAAGCACTAGATTCAGCTACACTGCTTCAATGCATAAGAAGAACCTACTCACACTTTACAGCCTTTGTAAAATTAGAAGCAATTATGAAATGATACAGGAATTACCTTGTTCAGTCTGGGATTAAAAATATTAATCTTGGGTAGGATGTTAGGAAAAATGGTAATACAGCAATCACTGAACTATACTGAAATTCTATGCAAAATTAGGTCAGAATATTCTGTGATTCTGTGAGTTGTCCAGTATGACTGTCTGAACTGTTCCATTATATGGTTTGCAAGTTGCATTTAGACAAAAGAGAGTACAAATGCACCCCAACATGTTTGACCATATCTGAGTTGTCCAAACTGTGCTAGAGTAAACCTTTTCTGGGGCATTTTCTTAATAAGTGAAACAGGTATTTGTCTTACTGAATTGTAACAAATGACAAGGCTGAATTTCATCTTTTCCCTATTTGTGTCAGAACAGAAGAATCCAGCAGACAGATTATCTTTTTGTTATAGCACAGAAGTTCTTGCATGCTTAGAACTCTAATTATGAAACTGGATGAGCCTCCGTGGTTTGTGCCATCCCCCACCTTACAAGGTAGACACTTTCATAAATTCTAAAGCTTTATTTCAGACCTAATCAAATATTTTGTACTTATGACACCACTTCAAAGAGCTGTTTCTGAGCATTGCCTTTCCAAAGACAAGACTTTTAATCTACAGGTTAAATGCACCCAACCCAAGCTATATGCACTCACCCTTGTCCCCGCAGTGTTAGTCTTCACCTTAAACAAAAAAAGCAATCACAAAACTTTTAAAAACAGTTCTACTCCCTCCAAAACTTTATTTAAAAACAAAACAACCCACCCCCCATACATTCTCTCAGCTTTCCTTTTCCCAGACAGATACCACCTGCTTTATTACCCTCAAGGCAGAAGAGAACTGATCTTCTCCTGAGTTTGCAAGTAAAACTTGTACAACCCCTACAGCATAGACTACCTTATTTATTTTCAGAACATTACTTGTATGTGGTCTAATGGTGCCCCACGTCTTTCTTCTTTACATTTTCACAAAAATAGGACTGTCCTACTAAAAAGATCCCTTAGCACACCGTTGAGGATTATCATCATCACACAAAAGGATCAGAGTCATGGACAGACACCTAATTAAAGAAGTGGGACAAAGCTCAAATGAAGGAAATGGAAGACCATGCATTTATTTACTCTTGACTCTGAGCTGCTGCCTTAAGCCTGGGCAGAAGAAAATGACAGAAGACAAAGACCAGTTGTTATCTACTAATAAGCATTCTCTGGCACAAGCCATTTGTGTCTGCCCATGAGACAGTCTTAATCCAATACCTCTCTCTCTCTTTTCTTTTTTAATTCTTCTCTACTTTGAAATGATGTATTTTCCATTTGCCACTCTACCAAGGGCTCCATTATCTTACTCTTTATCTTACTTTATCTTACTACCGCAGAAAACACAGAAGTAAAGTGAATGAAATTAATCTATCGGGGTTTTTTTCCCCCGATAGGATTACTTTTGGTAAGGATTATTTTTGGCAAACACTTTATCACAGTTACTTTGCATCTACCTGTTTCTCCAACAAATGTGGTTCTAGTGCTTTGCATATGAATGACTTCAGGATCGTAGGCTTGCAGTTCCATGGACCAATGTATTCCATTCCTCAGGAGGTCCATATTTCATGGTGAAAATTTCACATACTTTCTGATGAAATAAACCTCGAGAGGAATGTGAAACCTCCTCCTCCAGTCTGAGCTGAATCAAGAAAGCAACAGGTCCATTGATTTAAATAAAATATGAAGGCCTCTGCCAGCAAAGCTCCTAAAACATTGTCAGAACACATATGGGAGACTAGTTGTTGGAATAGCCACGACTATATTTTATTACTTCCTCAAAGATAAATTTCATTCTGAGGAACTTTTCCTTCCAAAAAAATTGGTAATAAAGATCTTCTTTGGAGGTTGCCTAAATCCATACACATACAAGAGTTTCACTTGCAACTGCTACAAAAGCAAGAAACACAACATTTTATTAATTCTGTTCCCTAATGAAGGAAGATGTGTGATTCACACAGGAATTATTTCCAAAAGTAGACACATCCTTTTTTTCTCTGTTTCTCCCCCACCATAGATACAAATACGTAATATACCAGGGTTTGAAACCCAAATGGAAACCCATTGCAGGAACCAAGTTTTCAGACAGAGAATTCTGAACAATTGTCTTCTAAGTCATACAAATACCTCGTATATCTTAAAGAGATCTGCATGTTACGGTCAGGAAAAGATGAAGTAAAAGATTCTACGACTTGACTGACTAAATAAACTCACGCCCAAGATTTGTTTATGAATACTCTTAAACAATATTAGTAATTGAAGTTCAACAGTGGAAGAACAAGAGGTGCAGTACACAAATGGCAAAATGATAATTTTTTTAGTTTCCTGCACAGGCTAGAAACCCAGTCACTGGGAGCACCGTTTTTGCTTCAAATGAAAGCTTTCTCACTTCCTTTGTGGCACAGGATTGTCTTTCTTCATATGATAAAAGGTTTAAGTTATAAAGCTACTTGAAATTAGACAAAGCCACAGCAAAAATTAAACAGGAATAAAACAACTAACGAGGAGAGACGCTGTTGAAGCACTAATATGCTGCCAAACTTCCCCAAAGTCATTAATGTTTCTATCAAACCTGAGAAAACTCATAGATTCATTGTGTATAAAAAGCTGCATTACCTCACCCAGAAGCAATGAAAGCAAGAATAAATTTGAGAGAAAGCAGCCTTCTAAGCACAGCCAACTTGGTGAACTTCAGCCCTGGATTTTCATCATTGTTGCAACGACAGAAACCAGCCACGTCTGGCCATGCAACACATACTCCAAACAGCACAGGACACCAACTGCTCCATCTTTATGGCTGGTTTTAAACATGGGACATTAAGGAAGTTTGCTTCCAAGGAAGAGAAAGGACAACAGCCCGTGGTTAATTACAAGGCAAACAAAAAACCCCATATAGATGAGATTTTATATACATGCTCTCTGTACCTTGAAGGTCTTGAGGGGTTCATTACGCTCAGACCAGCAGGAAAATGTTACAGGCCACGTTCTACAAACCAGTAGCTACTTTTTGAACTATTCAAAGCATATGTTTATTTCTTCTTGGGAAAGTTTCTGCAATCATCAGGAAAGAAAGAAGAGGCAAATCAAAACTGAATTCATGAATCCAAAGCAATTCCTGGAGAGGCAAGTTTCCCCTCCCCCAACCAAGTTTTTTTTTTTTTTTTTTACAAATGAATTTCAAGTGAGGCTATTTGGCATTTTTTAGTATGAAATATCATCAGTTCCTCCCTCCATTGTACACCACTGTCACCCTGATGTATTTTTCTCACAGAACCATCACTTTTGGGACTACTCTATCTTAAGAGTCACCACATTACATTTGACAATCTGTACTAGATAACGTGAAGGGCATCCAAACAGGCACAAGGTCATTCAGACTTGAATCTTTTTGGAGAGCATTTAAATTGTGCATTTAGTATAAAAAAATGTACTGAAAAAAATCAAGATTGCATGAAAAGTGCTTTAAATTGGTATGATTTGGGATAAAATTAGCAACAATAGTCTCTCTGCCAAGTGCTATAAAATGATGATGCAATAATTTTACCCTTTTAAGTTACCACATGTATGGAAGTGATTAAAATGTTTCCTTTTCAAAATTAAAAAGAAAAACTGCAACAGAGAATATTAAACCACTTCTTGAAGTTTAGGCATGCAAAGGAACAGCACAAATGCAATCACTTGGATTTCACAGACTAAGGTCTGTTGTTTTTTTCTTGACTGAAATCCAGAGTCAACTGTTTCACAGCAAAAATGAGTATAGCGTGAGATGAGATGCATTTTCTGGTTGCATCTCCACTATTCCTAAATTCTCCAGCTGAGGCTGACCAGCCAGGAGGACGCCAGACTGAAGGCAAAGTTACAGCACAAAAACTACGTGACACACAAAGCAATGCTGCCAAAAATATTAACATTCTCCCCACGTTTCCCCCAATTGCTTACACAAATGCCAGGTGTTTGGCTAAAAGTGAAAACCAAGTGAAAATTCTTCCTTTAGAGAAGCAGTAACACAAAGAGGGTGAGAAAAAGGGTGCCATAAATCACATCCTCCGAATATTAAACCTACAGGTTCTACCCTTCCTGAAAAGGTTATGAGATACATAGGATGTTTTACATGAAAGCTCTTTTTCTGTTTTGCATATGGGGATGACTCAGTTGCTTACTTGATCTTGCACTGGGATAGTTCTGCAGGAAAATGCTGAAGCACAGGGGCGCCAAGGGGAGTCTGTGTTCCAACTGTGCTGGAGAATGGATGTCATCAGCTAAGCAGCTCACAAATAAATGAGAAGAATTATGCTCCAGAAACGGAAGTCCTCAGCTTTGAAGAGATGTGCTCTAGACCTCCCACAGCCCGCAACAAGCCATCTGAATTTCTAAAGGCATGGCTTGCCTTCTGATGCAAAAAACAAGCAACTGAGGTACTGCATTAGTAACCAGACCTGGCAGGACTTAACCTAGCAAGCTTAGCATTGCCATTGTCAACGGTCAAGCCATGAGAGATGGGGAACCAACTCTGAATTAGCCAGACAGGGACTCCAATCCACAGCTCTGCTTTGCAAAGTAACGGCCCAGAATTTGGGTAAAAGCCTATCCCAGTTTGGTAACAAATGAGAGGTTGCACCATAAAATAAAGAATACCAAGTAACAAGCAACAGAACAAAAAAAGAATAGGAAATTCATTAGGAAAAAATAAAGACGTTGGCCAATTTTCCCCAAATGACATGGTCTCCAAACAAAACTGACAATAAGAACAGCAAGCCCACGAAAACCCTGAAAGAACAGACCCCTTGCTAAGTTGTCAGCAATTGGGTGCACAGGACAGGCACACTGAACAGAAAGCAGCAGATTACTCAGTTCCAGAATGAGAGGCTTGTATCAGGGGAGGGCAATAAATAATTTCCAGCCCATTGGCTGTTTAAGCATCCTCCTAATTTACGTCTATTAGGGATATGCATATGGAGATTAGCAAGCCTGACTAGGCTGTAACAAGCCTGTATTCAGGAGTTTGAATGAGAGATCTGCCCCAAAGAATATAGTTTTAAAAGCAGTTTTGGGGAAAGCCAATAAAAGGAAAGCAATGCAATGAAAAGCTTCCAGGCTGTTGGAAGACAAGCCTCAAATCACATGCACAAAGGCCAATACTGATGGACGCTGAGTGTAACTTTACCTGTAAGTACAGATTCAAGGTTTCTGAAAAATGAATTCTTATATTCTTCAGGATACTTTAACTTAGATTATCAGTGTACCAACCAGAGCCAGTACTCATTACACAACACACTAATAATAGGCTGCCATCTCCACAGGCAGCTACCGGTGAGAGAAGCTACACTGCTTGCTGCCACATCTGGCCCTCAAATCACAAATATTTTTCTGGACATTTGATTAACAATGAATTTAAAGACTGGAAGAGGACACAGCATTAACGTGGCAGTGCTCTGGACTGGTAAACCCAACCAACAAACACTTTTTCTTGATATCCACCTAGAAAGGAGTGCCACCCATGAAAATGCAACCCCCTTCCTTTTTGTTGCTGTCTTTTTTAGGGCAGTTAAAATGGGCAAGTGCCACTCCAAACAAGCTCACCGTGACCTGCTGGAGTAAACCAGACACTGGTAATCTTTAGATGTATTTGCTTAGAGTAGTCAGATATGAAAGGAGTGAAAGCAAACTAACACACAATACACAATACAAACTTCCACATTTTGTGGGAGAGGTGCAAGGAAGAACTCTTTGAGCATTGAAGATAAGAGAGAATTCAAAAATAGGTCACTTCACTTTTCTTAGGAGAAATTGCACATACTAAAATGACTTTTAAAGGGCTTTTAAACAGGCATCTGTGACCAAATCAGGAGAAAAGCTTTTAACAGGCAGGGTAATAAACCACAGAAACAAGCCAAGAAGGGAAGCTGTAGATTCTCCATTTTTTATTACACTCTAAAAAAGACATATGATCTCACTTGGAAGATACCTCAGCTAAAGAAGTTGTGCTTTTGTTAATCACAGTGTTGAGCTCAGTACTGCACAGTGGTGGGGTCAGCAGCCAGGATTCAGCAGAATTCAGCAGTCATTGGGCTCCCAAGCAGCTCCTGCCAAGAGTCCAGGCTTGGAGCTGCCCAGCTCCCTTTAAAAGGTTGATTTCTCCAGGTCTCACAGCCTTGTTTAAATGTTAGAATACCATCTCAGTTATTTCACCTGCATCAGGTAATGTCATGAAAGCAACAGGTTTTTTCTAGCTGAAGCTGTATGCATTGACTAATTTTCTTCTTTTTTTCCAAAAGAATAAAAAGATTACTCCCAATTTATTATTTGCTTCATTTCTATCTGCAAGATGATTAAAGTCAAATGAATGCTATTTCCACAGCCTGAAGAAAGCATATTAGAGAACCACATTCAATGGTAATTTAATATTCATAAAACTGATACTTTCTAAGTTACAGAACATATTTAAGAAGAGAAATAAAGTCTTTTGCTAAACTTCCATTATTTCTCAGTTTTTCAAAGACACCATTAGGAGCTAGGAATGAGCTTATTTCACCATGCTAAAGAGAAACTGAAGTATATACCACAAGTACACCACTTTTCTGAGTAGGGTTAAATCCCCATTATTGGCAGTGCTCTGGTGGATCCTGCATTCAAAGCAAGAAAAAAATTCTTGTAATCATTTTAAATGCATATGATTATTTTTCTGTCCAGCTACGCCTGGCCATCTCAAGCATCATTTACAACAGAAATGTACTATAAAAGCTTCAAGTTAGATTTCCTCAAGAAAGACTTTCTTCTTGGATTTGTAAATACCTTGCCAAAGTTTCACCATGTCTCCCCTAACATTTAAAATATGATCCAAATATTCAGATGTCAATATTTTAAAAAATTATTACACTTTGCAAACACCTTTTCAGTGTATGGGATCAATATACAAAAATTAAAGCACCAGTGACAGATCTCCAAGTCCACAATCTCAGTCTCCAAGGGTCCACAATCTTTTCACAAAAACTGATGTCCCTTTGCCTGCCAGCAGCTCATGCAAGCTACAAGGAGTTAAAATCTTGCACTGCATGGCTGAGATTATTTGCTGATGCTCTTACATCAACCAAAACTTGCAGCCAGTGTGTATTTGCTGCTGTAGAACGAATATTTAACTGCTAATATTTAATTTAAAGCTAACACTTCCTTAAAATAAAACACATCTATATGCATTAAGTCCATATGCATCAACTACAGCACAGTCTCCAAGCTGTCATTTAGGAAAAAAAACCCCAAACCTTGAACTCGACAACTTGGCTTCCTGTGGGCACTACAAAGATCATTCACCAGTAGATAAAAAAGAAATAAATTAAAATTAACCCCAGAAGCATCATTTATTTGTGCAGGCCAATGCCACTCCAGAACAAATAGAATACTGTTTTTCACATGAAGAAATATGTTTGAATGCATCTATACTGAAGTCAACAGGGTTGCACAGCGTTGCATTGCACAGCACAATCTGCACACCAGAGAGCTGCCCAGAGTTGGCTTGGGACAAGGCTCATCTAAAGAATTTCTATTTCTGATGAAGAAGCACTGACTGAAGGAAGGAAACCTGACTATCTGCCCTCAGAATCAGACTGCAGCAAGAAAAAACATCACCCGACCAGCTGAAGAGAGAGGACGTCAAATGAAAGGAATTGCCAACGCACATAGGGTTTATGAACCTTTGTAAAGTGGAACTATATTCCATTTTCACAGTGCTGACACACATTTCTAAAGTGAGTCCAAAAAAAGACCCTTAAGATTAAGTATTAAAGATAGCCTAAAACTTAACAGCAAAGCGTTTTGAGCACACGGAGTGCGATCTGCAGCTTGAGCGTGCTCTGCCTCCTTCACCAGACTCATACCCACCTCAGACTGCTCTGGAATCAGGGCAAAGCCTCAATTCCACGTGGCACAGGTGTAAATCTGAGAGGTATTTGATGAAATCAGGAGAGAAGAAGTGTTTGTGCACACCCACCTCCTGCAATGTTCCTGCCCCTCAGCAGAGGTGGCCCATGCCACTGGAAAGCACCTTGGTTGTGCTGGTATTCCATACAGGAAGCATTGCAGTATTCAGCTTTTCATTTTAAAAAACCCCAAATAACATCCCAACATTAAAGAAAAATGACAGATTGCATCTTTTCGTTGGCTTTCTTCCGTCATTACATTTGGGAATGGAGAGAAATACAGCTCAGTGCCATGTATTTCAATGGCTTAGGGAGAACTTACTGTAAAGAAAGATCAGAATGCTGAGAAAGAGCCTCTCAGAAATATTAGAGTATTTAAGGAGATAAATCATTAAAGGAGAGAGAATTAATATTTTGAAATATACTATAAATAACTTAGTCAAATCCTCCTGTTGTGACCTAGACAAAAATGCACGCTGCCTCAACAGAAACTATTCCCTACTGCAAAATATGAGCAGCCTTGAACATTTACTGTGGATGCTCACATGCATATTTATGAGAAATATCACTTCCAGCTAGTTTGCCTATTGACTGGCATCAGTCAATCACATGCTGAAAATGAAAGAAGAAGGTGAGCAGTGGCCACATGAGATAGTTCTACAAAGGCCTTGGGAAGTTGAGGCAGAACAGCAGCAACTGCCTCTTCAGAGCTAAAAACATCTTTAAGCAGCACAAGTGTAAGTGTCGCTGTGCCAGCAGATATGCTTTAGAGATGCGTGTTTAGCAGATCCAGGCATATCCCAAAACACTACCCTGAAATTGCAGGGGAAAGAGCTGCCCAGTGTTTATTTTCTGAACATGCTCGGGCTTGGCAGGGAGGTTACATAGCTCCAGTATCAGTCAGAGAAAACAGGTCCATGCTATCAACAATGTTAATTAATATATTCTCTCAAATATATTCTCCCTTAGCTTTAATCAGTGCTCCAACCCTCCCCCCAAACACATAGTCCTTGAAAAGCCCTTCAACTGCAGTGGTAAAGCAAAAAATACAGTCAAGCAGATATTTTATATGTAAAAATGTGGTTTAGATTTCAGAAATGAGACCTTGCAAATAATGTATGAGGAAGCAGAACACTGTACAAATGTCAGCTTTTGCTTTGCAGCATCCTCCCAGGTTTCTGTTATACAGGCAGAATTGCAGCAGCTCGTCAGGGTTTGTCAAAATCTGGACTGGTCTCATTCTGCTAAGGATGGTACTCAACACATGTGGAAAAACATTTCCATGCCTCTGTGGAATTAACTCATCCATTAGCTAAACCTCATCAAAAAATAAAACTGAAATAAAGCAAGACAATACATTTTTGGCCTATTTCCAAAGTTTTGCCTTGCTCATGGTATAAAACTTTTAGGGTGTTGAATGCTATTTGGATTGCTTTAAGTGTCTCTTTTCACACACAAATAAATAATAACCTCTGTAAAAATATTTTCCATGGATTTACTGCTCATTAAAAATAAAGAAAACTCCCTGTCAGCTCAGGAAAATGACAAACCCACCAGAAATATTTTTTCAATGAAAAATCCATCCAAATAAAGCTTGTAGAAAAAAAAAGCAACAGAAAGTTCTTCCTGGCCAGGAGACCAAGCCAGCTCCCATCATCCTCGGTCTGAATCCAGATCTTTTCTTCAGTATTACCTCCTTGCTCTCGACACAAACACCTAATTATTACCATGGAAAAGGGCACAAGGAGGCTGCTGGGAAGTCTCTATACACTGCAAAGGAAAGCACAACTGGAATGGAATGGATGAATGGCTGTAGATTGCTTAGGAGATGATGCACAGAAAAGCAGGAGACAGTGTGGGGCCTTCAAAGCATCTCATTGCTTAGCTCGAGCTAAGCAGTCCAGACAAACATTAGCTGTATTTGATAAAGATCAAACACCCTCCACACCCATCCTTCCCAAAATACACAATAACAGTCCAGCATGACCATCTCCCTCCGACTCAGGCTGTCAGAGAAAAGGCCAAGGCACTGCTTTAACCTTTTACAGAGTCACATGTTAATTGGAATTTAAGTGTTACAAGCAATTGCACTACTCAACATTCCTGTATATTTGGGCACCCATTTTCTACCTCAGCAAAGAGAACAGAATCAGAGAATGGTTTGGGTCAGAAGCAACCTTAATGATCGATATGCAGAAAATTTATTGCAGCCACCCACCCTGGCAAAGATACCAATTCTCAGAATGCAACAATTAGTGGTCCATGCACAAACAAGTAAAACAAATCCAATCCTGTTATCCATACACAGCACTTCATCACATGCATTTCTGTAAAACTGAGAACAGTTCTGAGACAAAACTACTGAGGACCTAATTAGAGATGCAAATGGTATCTTGGAACTTTTAATACTAAATATTGTATTGCAAAATTAGCAAGACAAGCTTAGTTAAGAGCAGCAGAAAAAGCAGCTCCCAACTATGCTTCTCACCCTGGTACACATGTGAAAAATATGGAAGCCAACAGAAAGTTTTATTAATTAGAAGTGTTAAAACACAAGAAAGGTGAAGTACAAACCATGATTAACATGAATAAAAAACCCAAACTCATTTAACTTCACGGAAACAAACCAAAAAGGTACCAATAGCCAAACTAAAATCATGGAACTGTAGTGAAAAAAGAAAAAAACAAAATAAAAGAAAACAAAAAAAAGAAAAGCAGACATGCGAGAGATATTTTTGTTTAGTATCTGATTAGTCAATATTAGATAGTGGCTCTAAACATTTAAGTCTTTCAGATGGTTAGATCCAAATAACTCACAACAAAAAACACTCAAAGAGATTTTATCTGTGTTATTAACACCCTTTTCAGAAAGTCCTAGAGTACCAGGGAAATTCCAAAAGCCTGGAAGAAAACTAGGATTGCTGCAATACTTAAAATTATAATTGCAGAAAATAACTTTATGATAGCCTGTCATCTGAATACTGAGCCCATCAAAATAGTGAGAAGTTTGATTTAGGATTTTATTAATAAGACTTTAATTAATAAGCATCGAGTAATTAAAGCAATTAATATCAAACAAGTTCATGAAAAGTAAGTCCTGTCAAACTAATTAATTTTTTTTGACAGAACTTTGGTTTTTTACTTGTTTTTAGCTGCAAAGACAATCATTGATGAGATATGCTACTCCCGCACAGAACTTGACTCAGTTCCACACATTTTGATTAAGGAAATGAGAAGATTGCTGATTTTTTGAGGCACTGTGCAACAGCCAAGCATTTCTCTAGAAAACTCAATTAAAAAAAAAAAACAAACAACAAACCTGGAAATGAAAACAAAAGCTGAGGACAATTCTCTTTTGCTTGTGCAACCGCATGTAATTACCACTCTAATTTTCACAATATCCTCTTTAACACACCTCAAAAGACAATATTGACAGAATTAAATATTAAATACCCACGCAACTCATCAAAATAAAAAGCCTGGAAGCTTCCATCTTTGTGAATCCTGTCCTGCACTATTTCCACATGATGCAGGGAAATGGCCTCGAGTTGCAACGGGGGAGGTTTAGATTGGACATTGGGAAAAATGTCTTGACAGAAAGGGTTGCCAGACAACAACAGGCTGCCCAAGGAAGTGGAGGAATCACCATCCCTAGAAGGGGTCAGAAGAACTGGCACGTGGGACATGGCTTAGCAGTGGCAGAGCTGGGTTAACTGTTGGACTCACGTATCTTTTCCAACCTTAGCCATTCTGTAATTCCGTGATTCTAGCTTCCAACTGGCCTGTGCTTTTCAAGCGGCAAAATGGTGACTTTTAAGCCAGAAGATTAAAGACTCAAAACCAAAACTGACAGAAGAGAAGCCAAAAGAAACTGAAAAACCAAACAGTCAGAAATAGAGCAGAAACAGCACTGCAAAATTCAAAAGAAACTTGAGGAATCCTTTGTATGAAATTACTGCATAGGGGCTAAAACAAAGTAAATGAGACCCCCTGAAACTGCTTGAATATTTTGGTTTTCCAACTCTAAGCTTGGTACCTGGTGGATAAGTATATGTCTGTCTTTTTCCTGCATTTTTTGAGTTTCAGAAGTGTGACTAAATACCAACATAAATAGTACCAAATTATACATTGTCAAAGCATCTAAACTGTATAATAGAACCCCTGCTAAAACACAACCTCATCAGACTTTTATGTTACCATGCTTCCTCAGTACACACATTTTTTGAAGTTAAAGATCTCTGGAAATAGCAGAGCTGCCCTTAATACATCTCAAACACGCATTTTAGATATATCAGTAACAGGTGAAGCAATAGAAAGGCTGCTATTCCCCAGACTGAATTTCACGAGGTCCTCATAGGCCCACCTCTCCAGGTCCCTCTGGATGGCATCCCTTCCCTCCAGCACTCAGCTCCACCACACAGCTGGATACCAACTTAATTACTTTCTTTTTCTTACAGTGAACAGTACACAGCAAAGCCTACTCAACCTTTTCAGGGTTTTATTTCAAGGTGGAAGCGAAACTAAATTAGAATTCCAAAAATAATTACGATTTCACAGACCTTCGCCTAACGCCCAGGTGCTACAGAAACCTATTGATATTACTACTTCAACAAAAGACTTTTTTGATATATTCTTAGAACATAACAAAAACACTAAGGATTCCTCTGGGAAATTCAACATGCTGGACAAGAAAAATGGATTTTTGAATCTCTGATTTCAAAGCATATTAGTTGCTCCATTGAATAAGAAATTAACAATTCCTACAACCTTATAGGGGGAAAAAACAACAAACAACCCCCCTCTTTCTGTATCTCAAAGCAATCAGACAGAGTTTTGCAATCAGCCTGCTAGATGGCTATAATCTTGATCCAAATTAGATCTACTAGAGTAGAAAACAGTTCAAGAACTGTTTAGGTTTAGGCTTTAACAACAGCAAAAAAACCAATTTCACTGCAGTTCTAAAAACAGTTAAAAACAAATTATGGGATATATGTTGAAGACATATCAAAAAATTGCCATTCTACTTGTGAAGTTAAATGCATAGCAACAGTGGATGGATCCACAAGGAGATCCATGCAAGAGCATTTCACAAAAACATCATGAAAACTGAATGGATAAGAACAGAATTCTTTAAATATGCAGCTTTAGCAACTCTGGAAATACAAACCCTATTCTAAACCATATCAGTTAAAAAAAAATGGAAAATTAAGTATAACCTAAATTGACTGTATTCAGGCATTACAACATTATCTGTAAACATTCTTTAGCTAGAGGTTGACTACAAACTAGCCCCTAGAAATTAGGACAGAGCCAGAATACTACATTCTGCTACTGAAGTATTTTATTAACACAAAACAAGCAGATGTCTTATTTAGACTGAGACAGGAGATAAGAAAACACAAATTCCAGCAGCAATACAATCCCTCCTTCTGACTAGGTAAAAGCTTCCCATATGGAATATCCCTTAAAAACCATAACAAGTCAACAGTGTCTGAAGCCATGTGTCTCCACATCCCTCTTTTTATCACCATAATGCTGAAATTAAAGAAGATGAAGACCACTTCTTACTCCCTTTGAAAGGATGCTAGAGTCTCCACCTTTCCTTGGGTTGCTGGACCTTTTAAGATCTCTCTCTCCACATGTTCCCTTAATTTGCAAAATGAAACTGTCAAATGCATTATGCAAGGACAAGACCTCAGAAACAGAATCAGGTTAATTCACATATGCAACAAGAACATGGGCATCAATAGCTGAAAGAATAAATGCAGGAGTAACAAGTCCAAGGAGGAGGAAAAATTTTCTGAAGATGCAAAAATTAACAGTGATTAATTAATGAATGACCCAGCACAGATTCGAGGTAAGCTGTGAAGTGGATGTTTGTTCACAAAAATGGGCTTTCCTTTCCTTTTTAATTTTGGATTAATAGAACTTGTCTCTCTCAGACAAAAAAAAA